>CAUYSK010026680.1:0-16267 GCA_963575035.1 Avahi laniger | reverse complement strand
TGGCTAGAGTGAGTGCTGTGGTGTCAGCCTCGCTCACAGCAACCTCACACTCCTGGGCTCGAGCAATCCTTCTGCCTCAGCCTCCCGAGTAGCTGGGACTACAGGCATGCGCCACCATGCCCGGCTAATTTTTCTATATATATTTTTAGTTGTCCAATTAATTTCTTTCTATTTTTAGTAGAGATGGGGTCTCGCTCTTGCTCAGGCTGGTCTTGAACTCCTGAGCTCAAACAACCCGCCCACCTCAGCCTCCCAGAGTGTGAGGATTACAGGCGTGAGCCACCGTGCCCGGCCTGAACTGGTCTTTAGATAAAGAAAAACAAATTGATTTTTTTTCCCTCTCAGTTCTAAACTTAATCTCAAAAGTCTATGCCTTTTGCTAAAATGAGATTCTCCTTATCACTCTAAAATTACCAAAATGGTGTTTTTTTGACCTTATTTCCCCAAAAGCGAAAAGTCCTTTTTCTTTAATTTGCTGCAGTGCCACTGCTATAACAGCAGCTGGGGAGGCACGATCAGTCGCATTTTGCATTGAGAGTGACCAGCTGGCCCTGAAAACAGTCCCAAACTCACTGAGCTCTGACATGTCTGTTGCTAAACAGAGCACCCAGGCAGCAACAGGATTTATCAATACCCATTGTCACATCTAGTAATGCCCAGAGCAGGAGCCTAAAAAAATACGAGCATTTACTTATAGCCAATACACAGATATAATTCCCGTGGAAATAACTCAAAGGACTTACGGAAGGGAAATATAGGCACTATGTATAGAGCTTAGGCCTTTTTAATTTTTAAAGGATTTTAGATGTATTTCCTTCTGAGGGGACCCTTTCACATTTCTCACAAGTTATTGTGACTTGTTTTAATCTAAAATTATTTTCCAAAAGACTGAAACTTGCATAGACCTCTATTTTCACTGAGGGCAAGGAAAGCAGTGTTTCTTCTACCTCTTCAATACGTTGAAAAAAAGGAAACTGTGTATCCCTGTGGTTTACAAGTTAGTTGCGCACTGATTGCTCCATGATTAAAGCTGCAAGAGCTAAATTTGGGAGTGGAAGAAAGATCTAGAAGAGGAAAATTGGAGAATGAAGCAGTCCCAGGAATATATATTTCTAGACTCAGTTCTCATGGACAGTTTTGCCTGGTGTGGAAAACATTGTCCTGCCCAACCAACCTCACTGGTATCCTGGTATAAAATTCTACACAGAGGTCGTCAAGAAAACAATGTATGGATCACCCATTATATGCTTATCACTCCGCATCTGACTTTGAGTCAGAATTCTACCTTCTCACAGTTTCAATTTCTCCTTTTAAGGAAAAGTTAAGGTAAAAACCAGAGTCTTAGAAAAGCTGATGGGTTAGTATATTTTGGGTGCTGTGAAATATGGATTTTCCTAAAAGTGACATCATTCAGCAATTGAAAATGTGTTAGCTCTAGCTTTCTTTTATGGGTAATTTTTGTGTGTGGCTATAATATACATAGCATTAAATTTACCATTTTGACCATCTTTAGGTGCACAGCTAGGTGATATTAAGTACATGTTATGAGTATTTTAAAAATCTTTTCCTGCTCTCAGTGCAGAGGTTCCTTTCTACTTCAAGCCATAACCAGTAGATAGTATTTAGAAACCCCGATCTCTCAACTTTGCTTTGATAAAATTATGAGTAATTCTATCGCCTCTTTTTTAAAAATAGAAATTCTAAAATAGAGTAGATATGTCTTTTTCTTACTGGTTTATAGCTCTTCTGGGACCTTTTATCCACTGAAGGTCCCTGTTAGGTTGGTCCTAAACTTTCTCTCCCTCAAGCTCCGTGATTTCCATTTTCTCCCCCATTAATAGGTGCCTTTGCCCACACTTTAGTCCTGGTGGTTCTCACAGTGGTTCTTCCCTGAACCCTGCCCCAAGTTATTTATATCACTTCAGTTTTGAAATCTAGTGGTAGTGTCTGTCAACTCTGCTGAAAATAAAACAAAAATCACCACGGGTTTACCAGAACAGGGCCCTGGATCAGAATCACTGGTGCGGGAAGGAGTCAGGTCCCGGCGGGGCTCTGGGGCTCCCCACTCCCTGTGGCTGTCTCACTCTCGGCCCCACTGTCCCTCCGCCTCCTTAGTCTGGCTGGTCTCATCTTACAACAATAGTCCAGGTGAAGAAAAGCACTTCTCTCCTTAGTTCCTTATAGCTGAAACAGTACGGCAGAATGGTACAAAACGGGGATGTTAAACTACCTTTTCCAGAGCAGACCTGATTTCAAATATCCTAAGCCATTGTCATACTTCGTGTCAGCCGGTTGATCTGCTTATTTGTTCAGAAATGTTGTCCAAACTATTAATGGAGGCTAAATGCAGGTAAGGGCACCCTAACACCCTAAGAATAAGGTCCAGCCAGGAGGGGTGGCCGCACCGTGCTCCCAGCTACTGGGGAGTAGCTGGAGTTCTGGGCTGCAGTGCGCTGTGCCGATGGGGTGTCCGCACTAATGTTTAGCATCAACATGTACCCCCCCCAGAGCGGGGGCCCACCAGGTTGCCTACGTGGGGGTGAACCAGCCCAGGTTGGAAACGGAGCAGGTGAAGACTCTCATGCTGATCAGTGGTTGGATCACACCTGTCAGTAGCCACTACGCTCCAGCCTGGGCAACACAGACCCCATCTCAAAAAAATAATGGTACTAAGATTTATGCCAAGACCGTCTCGCTGCTTGCTGGTGCTTGTGCCCCGTCCTCCCAATATGGTCCCTTAGATCTGGGTCCTCGATGAATATTCATTGACTGAATAAGTGAATGGGAGATGAGTAGGTTTCAGAGAGGTAACATTCCACCCTCTGGTAAGCAGAATAATCTTTTTTTTTTATTAATATTACATCCAGAGCCGCACCCAAGAAGCCTTGAACAGGTGACTCCCGGAATAATCTGAAAGCGGAAGCAAAGGCAAGTACGGCAAGTTAGGGTGAGAGTAACTTTTGACCTCACGAGAGGACCTGGGCCAAGAGGGGAAGAAGAGGAAAGTTTGAATTTGACCATATCATCCAGGCTGTGACAATCCAAATGCTTTACAAGTGGTTTCTAAAGAAGGTTATATCATCAGAATCCTAAACAAAAAAAATAGAAAGGAAAAAACTCTCTTTTGCTGTTGCTCCCACCCCGCTGCTTGCATTTTTGCGTGCCTGTCACCCCTCAGGGTCCTCATCCTAACTGTTCAGTGTCTTCCGATGCCCTGATGCCTCGTGGCGCTATACACTACACAGCCGCACCCCAACCAAATCTGTCTTCCTCCAAACCACATCGTGTCCTAAAATGATCCTCTTTATTTATTTATTTGTTTTTTTAAGGCTACTCAAGTGAACCATGGGAGTGGAGGAGGAAGAAAGGAATCTGCAACTGGTTGTGATCAATTAGTTGTAAACACCACTGCACTTGGACCAGCCAAATGTTCCTCTTTAAAAACACACTATCTGATTACCTTGTTATATGCATATTTAAGCTGTAGTTACCAAGGACTTAGTGGTTAATTCATATTTCAAATTACTTGATTAAAATATTGTACTCTAAGTCTGAATGACTGGTAGGCTTCATTCTCCCAGGGAACATTTGTGTTTCAAAAATGGAACCTAAATGAATCTAATTAATGGAACAAACTAGGAGGCTTCTGTGCCAATTCTGGGCAACATTCTTCTCCTTCCACTGTCAGGCTGGAAGTAGAGGCGTCAGTGACTTGGTATCCCAGTTATGTTTCTGTTTTACGGGAAGCCATTATAGATTCAGGGGGACAAGGCACAGAATGAATGTTTCAGAAAATTTCCTGAAGAAGTAATGCTTAGTCTAGACGTATATGAGGACTCCAGGAGGTGATTTCTACTGCACGGATCCTGGTGTTCATCCTTTGTAGATCGAATCCCATGGAGGAGCACTGGTAGGCTCTGAGTTCAGTATTCCCGAGAATGCCGCCTGGTTCTGAAATGTGCACCAAGCAGCTACGATGTGCCAGGTGCTGGGGATACAAAGACAAGTAAGGTCAAAAAAAGGTGATCAAGCTTACTTGAAGGAAACACAGATGAGAAAGTGACAACCAACTCCGCCCGGGGGAACATAGACAAGAAGTTCACCCGCCCCACTTGAGAGAGCTGCAGACAGCGTCACCAAGTGAGAAGGCCTGGCCTTGTAGCACTCACCGTCTTGTGTGATTATAAACTCTGTTCACAAATCTGGCTTTACCACTCTGCTGTTCCCTGAGGGCAGAGACTGCCCGTTACGCAATTTAGGGTAGCTTAATGTACTACTTGGCATAGGGTAATCACTGCTATAATTATTATTTTTAACTTAGTTTTCGTTTTTTTGTTTTGAGACAGAGTCTTGCTCTGTTGCCCAGGCTAGAGTGCAATGGTGTCATCATAGCTCACTGCATGCAGCCTCAAACTCCTGGGCTCAAGCGATCCTCCCACCTCAGCCTCCCAAAGTGCTGGGATTACAGGCGTGAACCACCATGCCCAGCTAATTTTTCTATTTTTTTTTGTAGAAGGGTCTCCCTATGTTGCCCAGGCTGATCTCAAACTCCTGGGGTCAAGTGATTTCTCCACCTCAGCTGTCTGAGTAGCTGGGACTACAGATGTGCCACCACGCCCAGCTATAATTACTTTTGAAAGAATAGTTGACATCTTTCGTCTTGAAAGATGAGCGGAGATTCATGGAAAAGGAATGGATAAGGTACCACATGTGAAGAGAGAATAGCATAGCAAAAACATGGAGTTGGGAGATTTAGTAGAGTTTTCGGGGAGTAAAATTGGTTCATTCCTGGATTTGGGGTGACTGGGGGAGAGGGGTCGGAATAGAGAATTGTCAGAAGTGTGGCCAAGAATCAGTGTGGAGGGCCGCATAGGCTCTGCTAAGAATCTGGTCTTTATTCTGCAACAGGAACCCATTCGAAGTTTTAAAGCAGAGAAATAAAATCGCTGGATGGAATCTGTCTTAGCAGGATTACTGGCGGCACCGTTACAGACTGGAGTAAAGGGAGGTTAGAGGCAGAACCGTAAGACCTTGTCTGAGTAGGGAGTGGAGGGACAGACATTTAAGAGAAAGTTCAGAGTAGCACTATTAGGGTTAAGAGAATGGAAAGAGCTGAAGATGCCATCAAGTTTCTAGTCCGGGTTTGAGCATTGTGCTGTCACAGCAAGTGTTACAGCGGGTGGTTCCGAGGACAAACCGAGCGGCACACGGAGAGTCAGAGAATCAAAGTTTATTCACCAGCGGGCTCAGAGGGATCTCGCCACCAAATTCTGAGCCCCATCTATCCGATTTTTCCCACTTTTATTAAGTTGGGGTGGCCCGAGGGGTGGGGCATCAGGTGGCTAAGGCCCGCCAGGTAATAGGTTAGTCGATGTGTCAGGTAATAGGTTAATATTATGTTGATGCACCAGGTAATCGGTTAGTATTATGCTGATGTGGGTCTTCAGTGAGGGGTGGGGGTCTCAGGTGGCTGATGTGCCAAGTAATAGATGGGCGTTTTCCTTATCTGTGCAAGAAACCAAGATAGGGAATATAAGAAGAGAAGCAGGTAGGGGAAAGGAGAAATTATTAATTCACTTTTGAGTATTTTGAGTTTGAGAAGCCTGTGCATTTCCAGGGAGAACCATTGTATATGCACTCAGTAGCCCAGAGAAGTCAGGACCAGAGATACAGTGTGGGGCGTGGTAGTGAGAACCATTAGATTGGATGAGAAACCCAGAAAGATCACATGGAGAGAAAAGAGAAACAATAAGCCCCAGGGGAAATTGAGATTCCCTCTCCTCTTGTTAAAAGTTCAAGGTCTTTCTCCCTTTTATAACAATTATCTGAAAACCAACAATAGGCCCTCGTAAATGGAAATGACACATTTTTCCAGAAGTTCTTTAACTTCTGGCACTGTAAGACGTGGGCTGGCGCTTTCAGGTTCAGAAGTGCTTGTCTGGGAGCTGACAGCTGCGCAGTTCTAGGTGATGCAAGCACTTCTGTGCAGTCAGCTCCTCCAGGGCTTTCTGGACAGCCCTCGAAGTGTCTGCATGTGAACGCCCAGGCGCAGGAGCGCGGAGGGAAAGCTCGAGTCAGAGCATCAAACAATGCAGCTCTCGAAAGCCCTGTAATCGAGAGCTCCAAACGTCTGGAGACGTCATGACGGCGAACCAGTGCCAGCAGCCCAAGCAGTTTCTGGTGGTGACCGAAGGAGGGGAAGCGCACCAGGGTGAATGAAGTGGGGCTCAAAGGCACAACACAGGCCGGGAACAACACAGCGGGGAAGTCCGTGCTAATTCAGGTGGGGGTGGCCATTTCTGCGTGAATTCTTGGTAAAGAAGATAAGTAAAAGAATTAGAAGTTGAAGAATGTAAGAACTTATGGCAAAATAGTTATTGAGGGATCAAACAGTGATCTCATGAAGAATATCATTTGACTAAAATAAATCATGATGGATAGCATGAGCTTAAGACAATAGCACGAGCATTTTGCTGGGGACACGGTCAGGGTAGGCTTCCTGGAGGATGTGGGATTTGAACTCATCGTTTAGATTCAAATGGGCAGAGAGAGAAGGGGAGGCAGATTGTTACAGGCAAGGAAAATGGTGTGAGCGCAAGGGAACAAGTTTGTGTACAAATCAGAATGATACTTGGAATGACACAGTGGACATTTTAGCAAATTGATTGTTTTTTAAAACAAGGAAAAATAGAGATTTATGGATGAGTTAGAGATTTCATTTTATAACCATCTCAGTTGATGGCGACTCCACTGCTATGGTTGCTCAGACCAAAAATTTTGGAGTCGTTTTTGGTTTTTTTGTCTCCCTTCCCATCCCATATCCAATCTATGTTGGGAAATCTTGTTGACTCTACTTTTAAAACATATTTGGACTCTGACTACCTCTCAGTTCTTTCGCTGCTAATGCCTGGTCCAAATCGCTGTAATTCTAACTTAGATTACTGCATTAGCCTCCAAACTGGTCTCCCTGTTTCATCCTTGCTCTCATACATCTACTTTTGACGCTGCAGCCAGAGGGATCCCGATGAAATCTACATCAATCGTGTCACTCTGCCTAAAACCCTGCCATGACTCCTATCTTATTGCAGGGCAAGAATCAAAGTACCCACGATGGCCTCTGAGACACTGACACCACCCCGTCCCTTCCTCTCGGATCTCATCTTCTGCACTCTCCTCACTCTGCTCCAGCTGCGCTGGCCTCTGACAGGCACTCTCTTGCCACAGACACTTGGCTGTGCTCTGCCCGGAATGCTCTTCCCCCAGATAGCTGCAAAGTTCACTCCTGCTCAAATGTCATCTTTTTAATGAGGCCTACCTTGGCTTCCCTACTTAAAATGGTGTCTTTACCTGTCTGCCACTTACGCTACCGCCAATCACCCCCTTCCCAAAGTTATGCAGGAGAAACTTCTCCAGCCCTTCTACACAGAGTTGCCAGAATACTCTCATCTCACAGCCAGCTAAAGCAGACCTCTTTCCTTCCAGAGAGTTCCAACATTCTGACTTGGGACTCAGGTCTATGAGTCCAATTGCTACAGTCAGTGGCTTTTACAGCAAAATGCTGACAACAGTATCTGTTGTAATAGCATAAATAGAAATAAACATAGGAGAACATTTCTCAAGAACTACTTTTTGTTTTTGTTTTTGAGACAGGGTCTCACTATGTTGCTCAGATTAGAGTGCAGTGGCCCGATCATAGCTCACTACAACCTCGAACTCCTGGGCTCAAGCAATCCTCCTGCCTCAGCCTCCTGAGTAGCTGGGACTATAGGCGAGCACCACCATGCTGACCTATTTTTTTAAAATTTTTTGCACAGATGGTGTCTCCTTATTGCCCAGGCTGGTCTCAAACTCCTGGCCTCAAGCCATCCTTCCCACCTTGGCCTCCCAAAATGCTAGGATTACAGGTGTGAGCTCTCATTGTCCCCAAGCTGTGGATATTTGGAATGTTTATACAGCATTTGAAATCCTAGACTTCTACTCCTGGCCTAAGAGGGACTTTTAACATATAGATTTACATCTTGATGTTTAAGAAAAATCCATTTTTATTATACAATTTAAACCTAGTTTTATAGCCATTGTTCATAATTTGACTTTTCAGGAAATGAAAACACCTATTACACTTAAATAGACATGAATTGTTCTTTCCTATTAAACTTTATATATTGCCTCTCCCAAACAGACATAATTACATCTTTTAAAAGTTGTGTAACAAGTTTAGAGTTCCCTTATTTGGATAATACACATTCCTCCTTCAAACATTATTTTCAATCCTAAAGGTTTTAAATGAGCACGCTCAAAGAAATCAACCTAAAAATGTACATTAAAGTCTTTCAATGTCTCCATTTTGCTGTTAAAGAACTAGCAACCTGGAGAGGTCCGTGGCTTGCCTGAAGTCACTCAGCTGGGTGACCACAGGCTGATCCTGGGAGCCAAGTCACTATTATCCCAGGCTACCTTCGAAATAGTGTGGGGTAATTATTCATTTAGCCAGATTGCATTTGTTTATTAGCTAGCACTAAGTAATAAATTTGGGGGAAACCAGGCCACGCCACCATTACACTAGCACTCTTACATATGTAATGGGATTTAACTTGAAAACATGCAGAACCCTTTTCTATAAAGTTCGAGTGCTTGCTGTGGCAATTCACCCTCTGGCTTTCACCAATTTATCATAAAGTATTAACTACCTCCACGTTCCTGTGTGTGTGCATGTGGCTATTTCTTAGGATCCAATGAGGAAGAGTTGGATCAAAAGGAATGGCTTTCGTATTCTTGAAAATGGCTGAGTGGGATTTAAGTGTTCTCACCACAAAAATGAGTATGAGAGGTAATATGTATGCTAATTAGCTCCAGCTAGCCAGTCTACAATGTGTACATATTTCAAAACCATGTTGTACACCGTGGATATATATAATTTTTGTCAAATTAAAAAACGGTTATTTTAAAAATGGAATGAACTAAATGTTCCCCATGTGAAGAAACAATGGAGACCTTGTCAGGTGACATTACTGGAAGGGAATAGTGTCCCTGTGGTAACCAATTTGGGGCTACTTAGACACTGTGGGGCTGAGGACTTCTGAGGAGATTGCATCAAGCTCCCTGCTTATCCCCAAGATTCCGCAGTGCCAGGTTGCTAGTGACACCTGGTCTCTCATCTCCCCCTTTCCACTTTAGGTTCCCAAAAGCCACAAACACAAAGACAAATTTTAGCCATGTCGTTGTGTTAATCTACACACTTATTTCAGGTAAGGGATAAACTGACAGTAAACTCAGGTTGCCAATACGGAATAGCATAGAACTGAAAATATATGATCACTCTTTATCTGTCGTCTGTGCTAGGAGCTCAATTTTAGAGTAATTGCAGAGATTTTGCAACTGTTTATACAGCATTTGAAATCCTAGACTTTTACTCCCATGACACTATCGTAGTCAGACTGGTTATGTCTCTCATCAGTTGAATGAAAGTCACTTTATTACCTTAAACGTGAGCTCCCCTCTGTCTTTCCCCATTTCCTGATAACCAACCTTCACCAGGAGATTGGAAGAGACATTAACAATTGAGGGGACCGGGGAACTTCAAAGTAGTCTATCGTCACTAAGGCATAGAGATTTCCTAGGCTGTTCTATGTTTGCAGAAAACATATTCTAAAGAATCAAAACTGTTTAGCAAAACTTAATTCATGCTTCCACCAAATTAAAGGGGGAAGCATGGCATATTTCTACTTTACGATTCATCGTCCTAGAGCCGTGGATATTTGGAATGCAGACTGTGCCCTTTTGACAGGAACTTGGAATCAATTTACAGTGCGTGATATGATAACACATGTTCTGGATCAGTGGCAGGGGAATGTTTGGAACTGTAATTCTGTCTGTCTCCCCATTAGCAGGAAGCCTTGCTAAACTCACAGCTGGAGAAGTGCCTAAAAAGAACTAGGTTCTTTGTATGTGAGTGTGTTTATAAAGGCAGCACAAAACCCAGCCCCAGGGATAAATGCTAAGTTAAGCCCATCAAAAATGAAATGGTACATTTATCACATGGATAAACTGGTAGCAAGTCGAGATCACTACTTTTCTCAGCTCGAAGTGTTGCTATTAAATATATACCCTCATACGTCTGAGCTTAATGTCACAGGTGATGGTTAACAACATGAGAGAAAGAAAACACTAGAAACACCACTAGACCCAGTGGTGGCAAGAAAAAATCAAATGGAAAGCATCCATTTTAATAAGGCACGAAGGGATGTATATAAGAGTCAAACAACGTGAGCTGAAACCTGATATCCCTGAGGCATGAGGTAAAAGCTGACTCTTGGCTCTGGTGAGTCAAACATTAAGGAGACATGTAAGTGCGTGTAAGTGGAAGCATGAAGCTAGCATAATTCCGCAGGCTTCGTGAAGCCAAATGCTAGTCTTAGGCAAGAAAGATCGAATATTGTTTTTTGAAAAGATGTAAGTTATTTGCACATTGAGGTCACCAGAAAGAATGATTTATATAATGTAGTCCTGCTTTTACGTTTCTCTTAAAGTCTGTGGTGTTCTGCACCTTTCTAATGGCTTCCCATTTTTACCTTACATATGGTTACATGCATATATTATATAAGTATAGTTACTTATATAGACACAGCACTTCTCTCCTGAGTATCCTGAATGAATGAATGAATCAATGAGTGGTCATGTAATTTAAAATATTCAGACTATAAAAGTCACTGAGCCAATCATAGCTGATTTAGTGTTTTTAGACTATTTCACTAATTTACAACATGATCGATTTACTTATGGCTAGTTTATAGATAACCAAAAATCTACTAAAAAAGAGTCAATCTGGTTAAGTGGGCAAGATAAAATCATAGCTTCAGATAGAAAAGAGATTATGATTTTACCATCACTTGTTCAAAATTAGAACTGTAAGAATTTGTAAAATCATAGCTGAAGATTATAGTTAAAGAACACTCTTGGCTAACTTTGCAGGCTTTTTGTAGAGTGAAGCACTAGTCTTCAGAGCAAGCATTTATAAAGCATTTCTCAGTTGGCAAAGCATTTCTACACACATTATTTCTTTGAATCCTCTCGATCTCTTACCTTTTTATTCTAAGAAACCATCTGGGCTTCTTCTTCAGAGGTGGTCAGAAATATTTAGCCTTAATATCTGAGCAACGTTTTCCCAGAGTCCTGTCTTCATTACATCAACTTCCTCCGACAGCTACGAAGACTCTTAGCCATTTCCTGTTCAGAGCCCTGCTCCTTTGAGCCACTGACCTGTGTACCAGTTTCCTGCTGCAGAGATGCCTTAGTGAGGGTGGCCCAAGCATCGGTCCCCTTGCCCGTCTGGCTCACAGCCCCAACCCCTCACCCACCTTCTCTTTGATGAGCTGCTCTACAATCTTCCAGTTTGTATCCTATTAAACCACACACACAATTTCCCTTCTTTCAATTGAAAATTTAAAATCATTTGATAGAACAATGTATAAACTAAGAAATTGCTTGTGACCGGGGCCTCCCAAGCTTTTCAGTTCCTGGGTTGTGCACACACCTCATCCATGGTGATCTGACGCTCACACTCCTTCCAGGCTTCCAATACCAGGATCCTCTTCCACCAACCCCATATTCTGCCCACATTGAAACGCTCCCTGCACCCTTTCCCAATTTTGTTGCCTTGGAGTCTCTTCTGTTCCATCCTCGTGTGTGTGTATAACATTCCCTTATACTTTTTCCTCCTTTTAAAAACTCTTTATTTGTATGTGTTTCTCATTGTATCAAGTAGTTTTTCACCAAAGCTATCATAGTATTTCTTGCCATGTTAGTGGATTTATCTGGGGTGTTTCCAGTTTGGAGCTACTACAAATAACATTGCCATAAATATTTTGTAAAATGTCTTTCATTTACAATTATTCTCTTAAAATAAATTTCCAAGAATATAATTCTGTCAAAGGGTATGGCCATTTTTATGGCTCTTACTGTGTATTCAGGGCTGCCTTCAAAAAAACGCATCAACTTATCTCGTTCTTGGCACCGTAAGAGTGGGCTTCTTTGAATCCTTCCCAATCCTGGGTTCTATAATGACCTGCTTTTTTTGTTGTTGCTAAGTTGATCATTAAAATTACTTTTAAATTATTAAAATTAAAATTAGGTGCTGCAGTTGTCTTAATTTGTGCTTCTAAGTAAGGCTGAGCTATCAAGATAAAATTTCAAGACTGAGATAATCTTTAACATAAAGTAAAAAAAATTTCCAAGGGAGGCGGGCTAGGTCATCCCTTTGTTCTGCTGGGCAGACGCAGAATTGGCCTACACTTTGTGGGGAGAAAACCCAGATTGCTATTTAGTAAGAATGCTGCCACCCTCTAGTCTAAATACTTACAATATTTCCTCACACACAGATGATTGCCAAAATCTCTTAACCAATTTACCAAACTTCAACTCTCCAAGTCGTCTACCACACAACTTCCAGTTAAATGTGCTCACAGAGGACCTTGGGCCCCCGGGGAGGGGGCAAGGGCAGGACCAGCTGGGACTGGAGTCCTTAAGAGTCTCGGCCACTGATCTTTCTCCTACATCTTGCACTGCTCACTCCTTTCGGGGAGTTCAGCTGTCTCAGAAGAGCGGCTGGGTGATGCGGCAGCCACAGCCCCTGCGTGAGGCTCTCACACCCGCTGTGTGCGATTCTGCCCCTTGGCTGTGGCGCCGCCCAGGGTCCTCCCGCCTCGAGAGCCGCCCCAGTTTGGGATGCTTCCTGCTGCGACCGCCAAGCTATCGTTGGCAGCAGACTTGCCTCAGGTTGTGTTCCCGAGTGTCCTGTTTGCCTCCTGCATGGTTTCTCTTCCTGAGCTGAAGGTTCCTGCTCTCTGTGCGTCTGCCGTGGCCGCACAGCGGGTGAGGATCGTTGAGTCGCCTGGAGGTCATTTTCTGCGCTGGTGGGGGCCCTCCTTGGTCAATGTTCTGCAGCTTCTTTGCTGAGGGAGGTGCATAGGGAGGCCTGTGTTTAGAGTGATGTGGGGTCAGATGTCATGTTCTGTGCACCGTGCGTCCTTTTCAGTAATCCAGCAAGCAAGCCTCTCAGATCATTTAGGGTGCACGTTTGTTGTCATCTTCTTCAAACACACACACGCGCACACACACACACACGCCGAATTTAGTCTGTTGACGCAAAATGTCGCAGTTCCTAGCACACAAGCCACACTCTGCAGCCAGGCTGCCCCGGTTTGAATCCCGGCCCCACCATTAGCTCTGTGACCTTGGGAAGTTGCTTAACCTCTGCCTATGTAAGCATTTGCTCCTATTATTGATCGTCCTTGAAAAGGGAGGGAGATTAAAGGAGGACACACAGATCAGACCTTACCCGAGATGTTCCTTTTTCAATTGGTGGACAGTTTTTTTTTTTTTTTTGGAGATAGAGTCTCACTGTGTTGCCCTGGCTGGAGTGAGTGCCGTGCGTCAGCCTAGCTCACAGCAACCTCACACTCCTGGGCTCAAGCAATCCTACTGTCTCAGCCTCCCAAGTAGCTGGGACTACAGGCATGCGCCACCATGCCCGGCTAATTTTTTTTCTATATATTTTTAGCTGTTCAGCTAATTTCTTTCTATTTTTAGTAGAGACGGGGTCTTGCTCTTGCTCAGGCTGGTCTCGAACTCCTGAGCTCAATCCGCCCGCCTCGGCCTCCCAGAGTGCTAGGATTACAGGCGTGAGCCACCCCGCCCGACCCCTGGTGGACAGTTTTATTTTGCAATTCGGAAAAAGTAAGGCAGCCCTATATTGGCTTGGGGACCTGGATTTTAAACATGTGTCTAAATGAAAGAACTGACCAGGGGCATTTTCACAATACAAGGGCATTATTAGTTTCATGTCCATCTGGCATTAAAGTTGACTTGGGAGAAGTATTTCGTGGCCAGCACCTGAAGTGCATGTCCAAACTCTCAGGTTTTGTCTTCCTCAAGTTCTTTGTTTTTTCTCAATTAAGGAAATAACAACAAAACAAAACAGTATTAGGCAGCACTTACTATGTGCCAGGCACTCTTCTATAGGCTTACATATACTAACTCATTTTTCTGATACAACCGATCAGGCAGACTATTATTATCTCTGCTTTACAGTTGAGAAACTAAGGCACAGAGAGGTTAAGAAACTTGCCCAAGGCCCCAGAGGACACTAGATTCTACTAACTGTAAACTTTGCCAAGTGGCCCTAGACCGGCAGTCCAGGTGTACACCAAAGGAAAGAACAGATTGAACAGATTTCTCTTTATCACTCTCTTTTCATAATATGTGGCTCCCTGCTGCTGACCTGGCAGCTTTTTATTTGAACTTTAAGTGCCAAAATTACCATGACTGTAATTTCAAAGCACGCAGATTCAGGAAGCTGTGAAGTTGCTTTACTCAGTGAATTTGGGAGCCGTACGTACGACATGGTGAATAAAAAAAGGTCAGGATTCCTGCTTTCAAGCTAACAGGTCAGGACAGAAAATCATTCAATGGTAGATATGGAAAGGACCTTAGAGATCCTATCATTTTATGGTTTTATTTTGTTAGGCAAGAAAAAAAGGCCCATGGAGGTGAAGTGCCTTGTTCAAGGTTATGGAGCATGTTTTCCAAAATTATAGTTAGATTGTTTGCACGAGTAAGTCAGATAAATGTTGTTGAAGTACTACAGTTAGGGCCCTATCTATGAAAATTGATATATGGCATTAGTTTGGGGAGCCTCTACAACAACATGGGCTCGTATGACTTACTTCTATGTAATATATCCAGGTTACCTCACCTAAACAGAAAATTCCCATTTCCACTACTGAGCACCACATTGTTTCTGGAACCACGAAACAGTCAATAACCAGAAGTTGGTTACGCAGTATTGATTTATCCTCTTAAAAATAACTTGTTAGTTTTTGTAGTGCCACGATGGCTTTTATTTAGCGTTTTCAATCACATACCTTTCTAATGATCACTGTTACAACAGTGGTCAGCATTAATGTCCTACTTGCTCAAAGGTGTAAAGGTAATACTGCCCTGGTGGCCAAAAGCAAGGATTCCAGAGCTAGACTGCTTAGGTCTGAATTCCAGTTCTGCGCTTACTGGTTTATGATCATGGGCAACTACACCTTACCTGTCTGTGCTATGGTGTGAATGTCTGTGTCCCCACGAAATTCATATATTAAAACCTAATCCCCCCACCACGTGAAGATACGAGAAGATGGAATCCGCAGCCCATCCATGCTGGCACTCTGATCTTGGACTTGCAGCCTCCAGAACTGGGAGAAACAAACTTCTGTCGTTTCACCTAAAAAACACAAAACAAACCAAAACCTCCCAAGAAAACCTAATCCCCAAGGTGATGGGGTTAGGAGGCAGGGCCTTTGGGAGGCGATTAGGTCATGAGGACAGAGCCCTCATGTATGGAATTAACTGCCCTTACCTCTGAGTCCCCAGAGAGCTGCCTTGCCTCCTCTACCATGCGAGGACACAGTGGGTAGGCATCATCTACGAAACAGGAAATGGGCCCTCACCAGACACTGAATCTGCCTTATCTTGGATCTCCCAGCCTCCACAATTATGAGAAATAAATTTCTGTCGTGTATGAGCTACTACCCAGTCTGTGTATTTTGTTACAGCAGCCTGAATGGACTGAGATATTGTGTCTCAATTTCCCCATCTGTAAAACAGGGTTAACAGTAGTACCTACATCCCATGGGGTCGTTGGAGGGATGAAATGATTCAACATATGCAGTGCACTTAGGATAGGCCTGGGCATATCGCAAGTGCTACATGAGAGTTTCTATCATTATTGCTCGAAGAAAAAGCTGAGTTACAGTGGAACCACTTCGGATTGTTAAATGGTGATGCAGCTGAAAAAGCACCTATTTCTGCTTCCCAGACTAGGGCTAGGCCTTGTTTTATAGCTTATGTGGGACCTTAAAAATAGTTTTTCCAAGATCATCTACCAAAAAATTAACTCAATTTACAGAATTGCAATTCTTGCCAATATTCTGAAGGCTATTTCTATATTTCAACAAGGAAGAAAGAGGAAAACAAGGAAAAGGGCCGGGCGCAGTGGCTCACGCCTGTAATCCTAGCTCTCTGGGAGGCCGAGGCGGGCAGATTGTTTTGAGCGCAGGAGTTCAAAACCAGCCTGAGCAAGAGTGAGACCCCGTCTCTACTAAAATTAGAAAGAAATTAATCGGACAACTAAAAATATATAGAAAAAATTAGCCGGGCATGGTGACGCATGCCTGTAGTCCCAGCTACTCGGGAGGCTGAGGCAAAAACATTGCTTGAGCCGAGG
>CAUYSK010026679.1:0-78986 GCA_963575035.1 Avahi laniger | reverse complement strand
GTCCATGGCAAGAAGCTATTTGTCATTTGCTAAGCACTAATTTTAATGTTGCACTTTCTGGGGAGGAGGGTTGGTTTGGGAAACCAGAATTTCTTATTAAGATTTATTTGCCCCTTCCTCTCAGAAGCAGAAATTCATAGGTGGGAAACCAGAATTTCTTATTAAGATTTATTTGCCCCTTCCTCTCAGAAGCAGAAATTCATAGGAAGTGAAGACAATTTTGCTTTCAAAACTATGTCATGGCATTATTCCCAAATAATGATTATTCCCAAATATTCCCATTATTCCCAAATAATGATTGCCAAGGGTCTCCTTATATATATTTCCTCCATGAATGTCAATAATGTACTATAATGTTTCTATAAATAATAAAAATAATGGCTCCACTTATTGAATGCTTATTATAAATCAGTTCATTTATGGTCAAAACAACCTTATTATAGCCAGTCCAACTACTATTCCCATTATATTAATACAAACAATATTTTTTTTTTATTTCAGCATATTATGGGGGTACAAATGTTTAGGTTACATATATTGCCTTTGCCCCACCCAAGTCAGAGCTTCAAGTGAGTCCATCCCCTAGATGGTGTGCACTGCACCCATTAGGTGTGAATCCCCTTCCTCCCCCCACCTGCCCTACACCCGATGAATGTTACAACCATATGCAAACAATAAAATTGAGATATAGTGAGCTTGAGCTACTAAGTAGTAGAGACGATATGGGGTCTGAACCCAGGCAGTCTAACTTCAGAGCCTGTGAGTTTAACCACTACACTGTGATGCCCCACTCATGCTTCCAGACACTATGTAATGTCTCTACATAAATCTTCTACAATAGACCAGGAGCGCCTCACATGTAGCTTGTATACAGATTTACTCAACTTTATAATCCCATAGAGCCTGTCCTGCAGGAAGATGGCCAACATATTTGGAAGTAATGCATGAGGTAGTCTGTGCACAGAACACACCCTTGCATCTTCCTAGTATATGATCTGCGGTCATGACCACCTATGGTGTCATAGCACAGATACACTAAACAAGACTCTGCAGTGTCACTTGGAATAAATAAAGGTTCCTTTCTTTTATTGGGACCTTATACTGACTTGAGGAAACTTTGGGAACACTTACCTGGTGCTAACATGCCTGTTCTAATGGCTTTTAAACTATTAAATGTACGTAACCATATGTCTTTAAGGAATGTTTATTTCACCTTAGTCAGAAAGACTTTTCTCTCTCTCTCCCGTCTTTCTCTCTCACTAACACACACTCTCTCTCACACACACACACACATATTCCATCTACCTCCCTCTTGAGTCAAATTAGACTATGTTAGGTACAGTTCCCAAACTTTCCAAACAGGTGAGCTGTCCCAACACATTTTCACCAAGCCTACATTCTTGCTTTTTAAAAAGAACCAAGCTTGAGGAGGAAATGATTGCTCCCCTTCCTGGCCTCCCCCAAATCCCTATCCTTCTCACTGGAGCTCATGCTCCAAACATGAGCAGAGCTTATCTGACCTTTTCTGAAGCCCAGGTGAACTTTACCCACAAAGGAGACTTTTATGCTATCCTGTCTGCATCAGAAAGGAGATCTTTGTTATTCAGTTGGCTACTTCTGGTGATGATGCTTTTAAAAGTGACCAGAGCCCCTTTAGGTAACTTCAAATGTGTTTGGAATATAACTTAACAGAAAGCATTGTGTAAAACTGTGCATAACGAAGCCATTTCTCCACCAGCTATTTCAGTGGACCAGAGCCTGCTTATTTCAGAAGCCCCTGGATGCCTTCAGAATATTTGTCTCATTATCCCCAGTATTTTCCCCTCCAGGGAACTGTCCCTAATAAACTTTGCTGTGTCTCTTCTCCTGGCTAGTTTTAATATGAGCCAGGGGGAAGATTTCAGAAAAGCATGAGTTCTTTTCTGCCTGGGCTTGCAAAATTGTCTTTTGCTGCAGATGCATCTGTTAGTAATGATTGAGACAATCTGTGTAGCATAAGACAACTTGTTGAGAGATGTCTCTAAAAAGACCCCCTTCCAATAAATGTTTAAACTCTTAGTGCCTTTTCATGACAGCAGGATCTTGAATTTAATGTCCCCGGAAGACTAGATGATGCCTTCTCACTTAGCATGGCCATTTTAAAGTAATGTTTGCACCTTGCAGCAAGAGGTCCTTGAGAACTTCAGGGGCCCCAACACTATAAATATTATCTTAATGGATACTTCAGGTTAAAGTACCATTTCCAAGTTCTGACTCTCTTTGATAGACTTAGGATGATTGAGTTTAAAAAAAAAATGTTCTTTGAGAGGACTGGAATCCCTTGGCATTCTTTATATGGCCAAGAAGACCTCAAATCAAAAGCCAAATTTTTAGGAGGCTGAGAAGATCAGAAACCCTCTAAATTAGTTTTCTAATCCACCTCTCCTCTGTCTTAGTCCATTTGTGCTGCTATGAAGGAATACCCGAGGCAGGATAATTTATAAAGAAAAGAGTTTACTTGGCTCACAGTTCTGTAGGCTGTACCAGAAGCCTGATGCCAGCATCTGCTTTGGGTGAGGGGTTCTGGCTGCTTCCACTGTGGCTGAAGGGGGAGGGGAGCCCCGTGTGCAGCAATCATGTGGCAAGACAGAAGCAAGAGGAATGGGGGGAGATGCCGGGCTCTTTTTCACAACCAACTCCGTGGGAACTATTAAATATTAGAGTGAGAGCTCACTCATTACCGTGAGGATGGCAACATGCCATTCATGAGGGATCCACCTCCATGATGCAAAAACTTCTCACTGGGCCCACCTCCAACACTGGAAATCAAATTCCAACATGAGATATGTAGGGGTCAAACAACACCATATACAAACTGTAATATCCTCTTATCATCGTTTTGCCTCTGTCTGGAAATGAAGTCAGCACAGTTTCCAGCAAGAGATTTAGAGCAGTCTTGGTTTGAAGATCAGGCCCAATGGGCCCACAACAAAACTGGAGTCAGCTTTGGGTGTACATTTCCCTCAAAGCTTTGTTTGCTGACATGGTAGCTGATGCGGTGAGTCCACCCACTTGAGCAGGGTTTATAGACTCTGAGGCATCCAAGGTGGTATGTCAGGAGGACAAGAAGCCACAGGATACACATGATACACTTTCCTGGAGTGCCAATAGTAGAGGAAATATCACTATTTTTAGAGCATTACAAACTAGAGTAGAATGCAAACTTGGAGTACAATGCAAAATTCATGGACTTTTAAATTAAAATTTAAAACTGCAAATACATTTTGAGCTTGAGGCAAGAGCTTCTGACTCCTTGCCTGGATCTCAGGGGGTCTAAGTGTTTGTTTTCCTCCTCCATGAGGGACACTTTGATGGGTGTTTGAGAAACACTGTCCTAATGTACCTCTCCTAGGGCTATTGACATTTTCACAAGGTACTCCTATTGAAAAAAAAAAATCTATTACCAAAAAAAGAATGAATTAAAAAAAAAGTAAAAAATAACAGAAATGTTTGCAAGTGTCTCTATATACCTGTGGCATTACAGTTGGCCCTTCATATCTGTGGGTTCCACATCCACGGATTGATTCAACCAGCCATGAGTTAAAAATATTTGAATAAATTTTAAAAATAAAAATATAATAATAAAAAATAATACAAATAAAAAACAATATAGCATCACAACTATTTACATAGTCTTTATATTGTATTAGGTATTATGAATTATCTAGAGATGATTTAAAGTATACAGAAGAATGTGCATAGGTTAAATGCAAACACTTGACATTTTATATCAGAGATTTGAGCCTCCATGGATTTTGGTATCCGAGAAGGTCCTGGAACCTATGACTATGGCTTATAGTCCTCCATACAACTCCTTTTATATAAAAGCCAAATCTGAGGTCCAGAAAAGTTCAGTCATTTGCCCAACATCACGTAACTCTAGGTGGCAAAGCCAAGACAGGCAGAAATAGCAAGGTAAGACAAACCTTGTCCAGACCCTTCATATCATTGTCCACAGCCAACCAGCCACTCCATCAACATGAAGGAGCCATCTGGTCTGCCCCCAGCTGCTGTGCAGCTGCCGCTGTCCTAGCCTCCCAAGGATCCTTTCCACAGCCCTAATAGCACAGCAGCGCCCTCCCAGGCCCAGGAAGGGAGAGTAAGCTTAATTTCATTTGCTCAGGAGATACTTCTAGTGAGCTCTGTTGATCCCTCCAGCCTGGCTAGGGATAGTTTTGATGAGACAGACCTGCTTCTCTTGGCCGGTGGAAGAGAAGTCTTTGAAGAAATCTTATGGAAATGAGAAAAATGAGCAAGCTGAGGATGCATGACCACTTCGGTTATCAGCCTCTGGTTCTTTCTGTGTATTTCTCTGGGAATCTGATTCTCAAATCTGCCACTCTGTCTTTATTTCTTCCTCAATTTCTATTTCTCTCTGTCTCTATGTCTGTTTTTTGTTTCTTTCTACTCTCTGTTTTTTTTCTCTCTGTCTTTCTCTTCTACTCATTTTCTCTCTATGTGATTTGAAAAACTGTAATATTCGCTAACAAGCCTGAGGATATAAGCAACACAATGTGTAATTAAAATATGTAAAGCAAGTGACAGCCTTAGTATATTGCTTGGAGTTTTGTTGCATATTTATTAATATGTCTGTAATTTAATTTGAAATATTTCAGCCTAGTCTGTGAGATAATCTGCATATGTTAGCTTAGGTTTCCTCTCCAGGGGCAGTCAGCTGTCTTAATGGAAAACCACACTTCTGGGGTGCTCAGTTAGCATTGTATCATAATGGACCGCTCTAGAGGCAGCTACTACAGACGCTTCTCTTGTCTGTATCTCAATCAGCACCTAAAGTTTTGCTAATTAGCATAGTGAATTTTAGAAATATTCACAGTGGCTATTTATTAAATAAACCAATGGCTTTTTCATTGCTGTATAACAGGATTTTGCATATATTTACACTACTCCTAAAACACCTCATTTTATAGCAGTGGAATCTGAGGTTCGAAAATGTTAGAAACTGGCTTTGTTGGGGAAATTAAATGTGTTCAAGATATATAGATTGGCTGAAATATTTCAGAGCTTCTTCCCACCCAGGGTATCAGAATCTGGCTAGACCTGTAGCCTATCCCTTTTGATGCTGCCCAGGGCCTGATCTTTGAATGGTCCCTTGTCCACCCTTTAGGTAGGAGGATTTTTTGTTGCTGGAACTGTAGTGGAAACAGAATCCTGCCTCTGGAATTTCTCCATATCCACCTCAAGTGGACCTTTCGTGCAAGTGGGGATGGGCAGAACCAAACAGACAGAGGCGCTGAATGTCATTATATTTGCAGAGCAGGCAGTCTGAGCTGCTTTGTGCCTGCTTATATGACTGTTTAATCAGTGTCCATGTGTGGGGCAGAATTTGGTCTGAGATCTGCTTTCATTATAAACTGGTAGGCAGGTTGTGAGGACACAGCTAATGTTCATCCACCTCAAACTTCTTCAAAGCCTTCTATTATCTACCAAAAAGGTCTTGAGAATTATGTGTTAGAAGTTGACTTGGGTCCGTTCATTACAACAATATAGAAAAACACGCAAAGACAGCTTTGTTTCATAGCTGTGCTGACTCTGAGAAGGAAATGCTGGAAAGAGATGGTACAGACAACACAATAAGGCTTAGATGAAAATCTAGGTTCACATCACTACCGTCAATTATCAGCATAACTTTGGGCAAATCTTTAACACTCTGAGACTAAATTGTTGCATCCGTAAAGCAGGAATCTTGTTTACTTGCACTAAGCGTCTCTTGAGCTTTAAAAGTTATTATACAAATAAGTCGCAGCTTTGCTTTTGGAGAAGGGTTTCATTCCATGACTTCAAAATGTTCCATTTTTTTTTAATCATCGGAGATTATTTTGTGGGGTAACATCTTTATTGATACATAATTCACATACCACACAATTCAACTATTTAAAGTATGCTACTCAATGGCTTTTATTATATTCCTAGAGTTGTGTAACCATCACCATCAGCAATTTTAGAACATTTTATCACCCCAGAAAGAAACCATGTATCCTTTAGCTGTCACTCCGCAATCTCCCCAACCTCCCCCAGTGTTAGGCAACCACCAATTTGCTTTCTGTCTCTACCTCCTGCCAATCCTATTTTTTTAATTTATTTTTTATTGACATAATAATCGTACATATTTATGGGGTAGTGATGTTGTGATACATATAATGTGCTGTGATCAGATTGGGGTAATTAGCATATCCATCATCTCAAACATTTATCACTTATTTGTGTTGGGAACATTCAGTATTCTTCTTCCAGCGATTTGAAACTATATATTATTGTTAACTATAATCATCCTATGGTGCTATAGAACACTAGACCTTTTTTCTCTTATCTAGCTATAATCTTGTAAACAGAATCATACTATATGTGGACATTTGTGACTGACTTCTTGCATCTAGCATAATGTTTTCAAAATTCATTCATGCTATATAGCATGTGCCAATACTTCATTCCATTTTATCACCAAATAATATTCCAATGTATGGATATACTACATTTTATTCATCAGTTGATGGACATTTGGTTTGTTTCTACCTTTTAGTTATTATGAATAATGCTGGTGTGAACATTTCATGTACAATTGTTTGGGTAGACATGTTTTCATTTCTCTTGAGTATATACCTAGGGGTGGAATTACTAGGTTATGTGGCAACTCTGTATTTAGACTTTTAAGGAACAACTAGACTGTTTTCCAAAATAGCTGCACAGTTTTACATTCCCACTGGCAGTGCATGAGGATTCCAATTTCTCCACATCTTTGCCAACACTTATCATTGTCTGTTTTTTTTTATTATAGTGGGTGTGAAGTGGTAGTTCATTGTGGTTTTTATTTGCATTTTCTCAAGGACTAATAACAGTTATCATCTTTTTTTATGCTTGTTGAACTTCTGTGTATCTTTTTTGGAGAGATTTCTATTCAAATCCTTTGCCCATTTTTAAAGCTAGTTGTCTGTTATTGAACTGGAAGAATACTTTGTATATTCTGGATGTAAGTTCCTTATCAGATACATTATTTGGAAATTTTCCCTCCCATTCTGTCAGTCTTTTCGCTTCCTTGTGTCCTTTGAAGAACAAAACTTTTTAATGTTAAAGTCCAATTTGTCTATTTTTTCCCCTTTGTTGTTTGTGCATTTGGTGTCATATCTAAGAATCATTGCCAAGTCTAAAATCACAAATATTTACTCCTATGTTTTTTTCTAAGAGTTTTATAGTTTCAGCTCTTACATTCAGGTCTTCAATCTATTTTGAGATAATGTTTGTATGTGGTGTAAGGTAGAAATCCAACTTCGTTCTTTTGCCTGTGGCTGTCCAACTGTACCAGCACCATCTGTTGAAGAGACTGTTCTTTCTCCAGTTAATGATCTTGCTACCTTTGTTGAAAATCAATTTACCACAGATCTGTGAGTTTTTTCTGGATTCTCACTTCTATTCCATTGATCAATGTCTGTCCTTGTCCCACTACCATACTGACCCGATCACTGTCACTTTAGAGTAAGTTTTGAAATCGGAAAGTGTGACTCCTCTTTGTTCTTCTTTTTCAGAATTGTTTTGGTTATTCTGGGTCCCTTGTGTTTCCATGTAAATTTTCAGTTCCTTCTTATCTCAAAAAGAAAAACTATTCTATTGGCAGTGGGTTGCAACATCTATAATTGGCTTTTAATTTTTGCCTTCTCGAGGTTTAAAAGCAAAGAAATCTAAAATTTCTATAGTTCTGTGCCCTCGATATAGTAGGAATTTCCTATAAACAAGTTTATCAAAGACTGAACATTCTTTAAATTTTCTCTTGCATGATTTATCTTCTCATTTCCCTAATGAGAGATCCTTTACAACTGTTCAGCTTGAGAAGCTTTGCCTGCTAAGAGTGGTCTCAGACACTTGGCCACATCTTCCTTAATTCCCAGCTTCTGGAGGCTGTCACTTGGTCAGAGAAACAGAGGCAACAAGCAAGAATTAGTCCAATTTCAATTCAGCACTCTGAAGAAAAAAAATAATTTTTAAACAACATTCTCTGAAACCACTCTCTTATGTAAAATTCCTGTTGCAGGCATCCCCTGATCAGAAGCTGTGTGCACACTCCTGCCTCACCCCCATTGGGCAATGCAATGGTCTCCAGAATCCATGTAAAAACTCCTCTCAAATGAGCATGCTGAGAGGCTAGGAGAATGGCGTTGAAAGCAGTGGAAACCTGTGGAGAGAGCAGAGCCAAGGATGGAGAGCACGACAAGAGCAGAAACCAATAGGAACAGAGAAGGGAAGAGAAGGAAGAGGGGAAGAGAAAGGGGAGCTCGGAAAGGGAAAGAGAGGCATATGGCAGGTATCAATTATTTACCATTTATGTACAATAAAAAAATGCACTTTAACTACAGGAAGAGCACCAGATCCACTCAATAACCATTTAAAAGCATATGGAAATAAAACACAGCCATTTAAAGGGCTGTAATGAATGTGTAGTGCTCTTTGTAATGCCCCCTGAAAGAATACAAGTGTTAAGCCTTGGTAAATTACACTTAAAAGTAAGTGTAACATAAAAACGAAATTAGGCATACAAATAATCTCACACTTAGGCATTTTTTAAAAGTCTCTTTCAAACAGTTAATTAGAAAAGCCTCTAAGGAACATAACTTTTCTTCTCCCATATTCTTTTCTCTTAACAATAGAACGAAGCAAATGGCAGGAGAGAATAAACACAGATCTGGGATGCAGAGAAGGTCTGCATTGTGTCGTCTGCCCTGGAAAAGGGCGGAAAGGAAAAAAACTACATAGACAGCACTGTCGAAATTGTTCCCTTCACTTCTAGAGAACTGAATGAAATCCTTTAAACGAGGGTCACAAAAAATATGTGGATGGCATCATAGGCTCTGTTTCCCAATTGCACATTTTAATAGCTTCAATGTTCTCTTCAACGTGCGCTAGCCAATCCGAAAGTGCTATTAACCTCATGTGCCCATTCTTCATTAACATCTGTACAATATAGTCATGTTTCCAGTAAACCAGGCACAGCATGTTTCAGCCTTAAAGGGGAGAGAATTGAAAAGAATTTTGCTCCAAGGGGGCTGTGGCCATTAGATCCCAGATTAAAGTAGGGGACTGGGGTGGGGCGGCGGGAAGCTGTATTCCAGCCTGCAAATTCCACTTAACAGTCACAAACAAGAGCTCTGTCATCAATCAACAAACAGCACACTGTTTTTGTCACCTATGCAGTCAGTCCCCAAATCTCTTCTGTATTTGGGACATAGTACACAATACCCATGGGATTTTGTGAATCTTGCAGCTTAGATTCCCCAGGAAGCCAACTGAGACAGAGATTGGTGTGCAGGGCCTTTTTAGCAAGTGCTCTTGGGATTCAACACTTGGGGCAGGGAAGGGAAGGGAGCAGAATTGGGCAGAGGGAGAAGCTGGGCTCCAGTGCAGGTTCAATGGACACCTCAGCCGACCCTGCAGGGGTTCTAAAGATGGACTGACCTCCCGATGCTGCCGCAAATGGGGTGAGAGAGCCAGGCCTCTGCACCTCTTCATCAGCCAATGTTTGGATGCAGCTGCCCAGGACCTTGTTCAGGCCACTCTCCTCATCTGAGACAATGCCGGAAAGGGCTGACAGCTGCAAGCTGTCTGTCTGCAGCCCCCAGTGGCTGGGGGAGTGAGACCTAAGTCCTAAAGGAGGTTCTAAGCAGCACATGTCTCCACGACCCCCTCAGGGACCAAACAGAGTCCACAGACCTTTTCGGGTTCATCAGGAGACATTTGTTGCATTGTTTTAATGGACATGACACTAATCTGTGATTACTGATTAATGTTTTCCAGCAAGTCTTCAAGCATAGAACACAAAGAATTTCGTACCCAGTGCCTCTCCTGCATTCTCCGTGAGGAAATACTGCGTGAAGGACTCACCTGCCCATTCTACACATGCAAAAACTGACAACAGCGAAATGCAATCAGCCAGTCTTTGACAGGCAAGCCCCCCAATATTAAAAGAAAAAAGGCATCTTGAGGAGATGATAGTAAACCTTGCCTAGAAAAATAGGCAATCCATTGATACAGGGTTAAAAATGGACATGAAAAAGGGAGATGTCACCGATGAGAAATATCCTGGAGCTTTGAAATCTTTCCCCCTCTCTGGCTTCTTTCTGTCCTTGCAGATGCTGGAGGGCAAGATTTAATCCATCAATTATACTCTTGACCCCATTTTCTAAATTTCATTAAAAACATTTTTTCTTCTTTATCTGAAAATTCCTCTCTCAACTCTTGCAAAGACACTCCTGGGTCTGTGTTATTACCCAATAAGTAACCTGCTACTGTGCGCACTGACTGTAATCAAGCCCGTGCCGCCGTCCTAACAATGCACCTAAGTGTGCCACAGACCTCCAGCACTCACCCTGTTGTGTCGTTTCACTTAATTAATAAGCGGAACAGAGATTTCAGAAAAGGGAGAAATTTGATTACACAGCACTGTAATGGCACTCACGTCTGCTGTAAAGACTGAGTGGGGTCTGCCCCCTTAAAATCTCCATTTGCTCCACCATCGTACGGTGGGAATGTCAGCGTGACTCCCCTCACGTTCCCTCCCAGCTGACCTTTAGCTACATCTCTCAGTAATACTAAGCCATTAGTCATGCCTCGGTCAGTGATGTGTCAATAACAGAATAATTATTGAAGAAAAGCTTAAGAGGAAGGACAGTGGCCTCAAATCAGAATTAGCTCAACCCCTACTGCCACCAGGGCTGGTTGAATAAATGAATGCGTGTCTAATAAATGGCCCCTTTACATCTGGAGACCTAAAGACTGTTGATTCCATGAATCCAAGGGGTTATTTGTAGCTGCTAAACACCTTTTTAGACCAATAAGTGGCATGGCTTTTACTCCTGCTGACTGTAACCCACCCTTCTCCAGCAGAACAAATGTGTTGCAGTTAATGGCTCTGGCATTTTAAAAGGAAGTCGGTCAGCAGGGCTGTTTGGAACATCTGCAACTTTGGAGAATGCTGTATGCAGAGAAGAAACTCCCGTCACTCACAAGAGATACAGTCTTGAGATCCTGAAATTAGGGGTGTCTCCAAACTCTATGCTAGATCTCTAATAGAAACCCAACAGCAGAGTGCTAATAAAAGAAATGAGGGACATTCAGAAAGGCAGGAACACAGTGCAGTGATCTATGATCGTGCCACTGCACTCCAGCCTGGGCAACAGAATGAGACCTTGTCTCTTAAAAAAAAAAAATCAGGCACACAAGAAATAGACACACACTCGGGGATAACACATGTGAAGATTGGAACAATGCTGCCAGAAACCAAGCAGCTTGCAAAAGCTGGGAGAGAAGCCTGGAACAGATCTTTCCTAAGTGCCTTCAGGGGAGCATGGCCTTACAGACACCTTGATCTTGGACTTCTAGCTTCCAGATCTGTGAGACAATAACCTTCTGTTGTTTAAGTCACTCAGTTTGTACCATGCAATACTTCATTATGCAGCCCTAGCAAACTAATGCACTGGGATAATAACTTGCAGCCAGAGGCCTTGTTTGGAGTTCTGTCCTCATCCTTTACCTGTTCGGCCATCTTGGGCAAGTTATTTAAACTCCTTGACCTTCTATTTGCTATAAAATGAGGACAATAATACATGGTATATCTATATCACAAATTTATTATTGGAATGAAAACTTGACATAAACCAAAGCACTATCCAAACTCTAACAGAGGGGGGAAGGAAAGAGAGCTTGCGCTAGGCTAAGGGATGTATTAGTACAAAAGTTCAATAGCAGTTTTTATAGTGTGACAGTCTTTATTAAGCGCAATATATTTCTATAATGTTCATTTTTTTAAATGGGCAGGTGTTTCCTCTATGTTCGTTGCAACCGGAATAAATTCTGTGGTCTCTCAGGTCCAGCTGTTGCACAGAGCTGCATTAAAAAAAAAAGTTCAGAAAACAAATGACTTATAAAAGCAATCCATTGATAGTATGTACCCTCGATACGATGTGATGAAAGTAACACTTTACCTCTGCGGTCTCCCTCCCCAAAACCTATAACCCCACTTTAGTCTTAAGAGACACATCAGCCAAATTCTAGTAGGGAACATCCTACAAAACACCTGACCAGGACTCCTCAAAACTGTCAAGGTCATCAAGAACAAGCAAAGCATGAGAAACTGCCACAGCTAAAAAGAGTCTAAGGAGACACGACAACTAAATAAAATGTGGTATCCTGGCTGGCGTTCGGGAACAGCAGAAAGAAATTATGTTAAAAAAAAACTAAGAAAATCTGACTAAACTGTGGACTTTTTTAAAAAACATTACTGGGATACAAACACCTTGGTTACATAAAGTGCCTTTGCACTGCCCAACAATCATGCCCATCCCCTAGACAGTGCACACCACATCCATTAAGTGTGGATTTACCCATCCCCTCATCTCCCTCCCACCTGCCCGACATCCAATGAATGTTACTTAAATATGTGCACATTGGTGTTGACCAATTAGTACCAATTTAACAGCGAGTATGGGTGGTGCTTGTTTTTCCATTCTTGTGATACTTCACTTAGAAAAATGGGCTCCAGCTCCATCCAGAATAATACAATATGTAGTTCATCAATTTTTTATGGCTGAGTAGTACTCCATGGTATACATATACCACATTTTGTTAATCCATTCATGTATTGATGGGCAGTTGGCTTGTTTCTACATCTTTGTGATTGTGAATTGTGTTGCTATAAACATTCGGGTACAGATGTCTTTTTTATAGAATGTCTTTTTTTCCTTTGGATAGATACCGAGTAGTGGGATTTACCTGTTCAACATCAATGTACATCTTTTTCTCATGCATCTGCATTTTAAAAATATTGCTGCTTAACACAATGTAACTACCCTTCATATAATCAATAAAGTGTCCACCTTGTCCCCAAAATGGAGGAGGGAAGCACCAAAGATCCAAGGTCTGCTCAAGTCCTCCACCCAGCTCCAAGTGCCAGACCTCTGAGTGTCCATTAGTACACTAGTTCTGCCACAATCTTCTCCTGATAGTCTGTGGCCTCTAAACCAAAGTGTTAAGCTAACTCCCACCAATTCACTCCATAAAAATAGTGAGGAAAAGAGAAAAGAAGGAAGAAGAGAGGGGGGAAATTAGTTAAAGTATAAAAATGTACATAATTCAGCCAAAATCACTCTAGCTGGTCATGAGTCGACAGGTGATATTTATGAATCCCACAGCCATTCTAAGGTCCCTTTGCCTTCAGCCAGAACCTCAATTCAATTAGTGACCAAGAATTTTATTCCTGAGGGGCCTGAGTTGTTGGTAGTCCCGCTTGTGTAGGATGATTGAATCGTCCTTCAACTTCTACCACTGGGCGTGCATCCTCCTCCCTCTCACTCTGCAGCAGTGGTTCTACTTCCCTTTCAGAGTCAGGACCAAGCAACACTGCAGCACCACAGCCCCATTTCATGCCACTGAAGTCGTAATTGGAGTCTCCAGAGTGGGATTGTTTTCATGAGAATATTGGTTTTCCATGGCTGCTGTAGGAAATTACCACAAATGCGATAGCCTCAAACAATAGAAATGCATTCTCTTGCAGTTTTAGAGACTGTGGAGGACTTCTCTGGAAGGAAAGTCTGAAATCAAGGTACTGACAAGGCCATGCTCTCTCCAGAAGTTCTAGGGGAATATCTTTCCTTGACTGTTTCAGCTTTCAGTGGTCCCAGGTGATGCTTGGCTTATGGCAGCATAACCCCAATCTCTGCTCTGTCTTCACACAGCCTTCTCCCTGTGTGTCCCTCTGTCTCAAAACTCCTTCTCTTGTATCTTATAAAGACACAAATCATTAGATTTAGGGTCTGTCCCAAATCCAGATGATCTCATCTCGAAATCCTTAATTACATCTGCAAAGACCCTACGTTCAAACAAGGTCACATTCACAAATACCAGAGGTTAAGACTTAGACCTGTCTTTTGGGAAAGGGATGCAATTCAACCCACTGCAATCAATACCCATGTAGGATATCCAAATTCTCTAACTCTGGGCTGATTCTGAGATTTCTAGCTACATACTCAGTCCTCAAATCTCTAAGTCAACAATCTCCCATTCCCGTTCTTGCCAAGTACCTGTCCAACTTGCCAAACAACTAGACCTGCCCATGAATGAGGCTAGATCCTTATCTCAATGAGATGTCAGGAGCCGAAGAGAACATACACAGACCAGATTTTCACATTGAGTTGAAGAAGGGCCCTAAAAGGAGCTTGGTTGGCCTTGCTACAGCTCCACATGGATAGGACAACTAGTATTCCACATATGATGCTATTCAATATGTCCTAACACGTTGCTAAATATTAATATGTGTACAATATTCATGTTTACAACAATTATGTGCTGAAGAGGTTATCTCGTTGGAAACATATGACTGGTGTACAACCCTCTCAATGGAGGAGGATATCCTCTGAATATAACAAATATTTCTACTATTAATCATTCTGAAAAGAAGCCTATCTTCTGGCCTTAAATGGTTGAGGCCTGGGTTTCTGGAAGGGTAACTTTCTGTTTTCAAATATAAGCCACTTTATATTATATTGCATTGCCTCTCAAAATATCTCCAGAGAAGGGGAAATGTTGGAACAAAATACATGTTGGGACATATTGAAGTGTCACATAATTATGCACTGAGAAAATATTTAACCACACATTCAGGTCAGTATTTTTCTTTTATTCTCACAAGTTATTCAAATTTTAGAAAAATGAGATCCAGACTAGAACTGAGATCTTTTTGTTCCATTACTCCTAAATCGGGAAGACCTCCCCATCCTCCTTCTTTGTAGTTCTTTTTTCTTTACTAAGAAATTTGTCACTCATGCTGTTTCTCTGACAATCAATTCATTGATCTTCACCATTCCACTCCAGGAATATTTGAAATGCAAATAAGGTCACAGGTCTCTTTTCCATTAAAAAAGGGTCATTCAGAAACAGTAAAATAGTGCAGTTCTATAAATCCCCCATCTTTCTAATATGTGTACATACCAATCTTTCTTTTTCTTTAATTTTTTTTCTCTTTGTCAAAGCGGAAAAATAAACTGCTAGCAAAAGCATACACTAGTTAATCTCCCAAAACACAGGAAATCACTACATTGGAAGAATCTTTACTCATTCAACAGAAACCCCTCAATTTCATAGACACTAAACATCAGCAGACTTAGCAAAGCTCTTTGTATCCATCTTCTACTCATGCATCATTCATAGAAAAGGTGACCTGGGTCCCATTAGTTGACTAGCTGATCTGAATCTTTTGGGTTACTCAGATAAGTCATTTCTGGTGGTCCTCCTTTTAAAATTAATGGAATAGAACAGAATACATGCTACTTAAAAGAATACCCTGCTGGGAATTCATCACTAAAGTGAGGCTAATTCTTTTCCATATTTTGCCTTTCTTTTCACACTCTTATTTTTGCTTTCATTCCAAAGAACTGTATTTCTGAATTTATTTTAGATCCAGGAGTACAGAAGATCAATGTTAAGGCCCCAGCTGGGACTCAACATACATGAATTTGAATCAGTAATCACACTCCAGTACAAAGCCTCCTTCTCTCAAAGTGCTCTCTTTCTGCTCAAGGCGTTTGGTGAAGTCCCATGAGAACAATGACCCAGTCACTGTTTGGAAATCCTGTTGATCAGAGACTTATAGTCAAGGCTTTCCCTATAACACCTTACAGATCAGAGCAATTATTCATTTCCTAATTTGCTGTGCAGTTATGACTAACGTCAAGTGTGGTTATGGCTTAAAAGAAAAATATATATATACACACACACACACACACACACACACACACACACATATATATATATCTTAGGAGATTTAAATGGTCAATGTCTTGTTTTAAAATCCTTCAATGCCAACCCATAAATTTCAATTCAGAGTTCAAATTATGAAGCTTAACACACAATGTCCTTAGGCGTTGCCCTTTGTCTACCTTCCTCCCATCATCTCCCACCTCTTCCACGTGTACCTTTTATTGCCACCGTCTTGAGCTGCCTGATGCTTCCATTCTGCATTTGCGATGCCTGGGATACCCTCACCCCTCCATCTCTAGCTAACTGTTATTCATTCTCCAACATCAGTCCAACCCTTATGCCCCAGGAATGTTTCCAAAACCCTCATTCTGATGTAGATATTCCTGCTCTGTTCTCAATTGCCTTGTACCTACCTCTAAAACATCCTGCTGTTGTACACTAAATGCTAGTTCACTCACCTGTCTGCCATGCTAGTTCAGAGCTGCTTCTTTCAATCTTCAATTAAAGAATAACGTCTTGCCCATATGAATCTAAGTGTTAAAGAAATGGCCATTGGGACCCTCCAGTATCTAAAAAGTGATGGCCAACCTGACCAAGAATTGATGTTGCATTTACCAACATCCTCAATAACAGGATTTTTAAAAATTAACTATGGAATTTATCATATGGTCTGGGCCTAAAAATAACACACATTATTTAATTAAATTTCTTATACGTAAAAGTTATTTTAATGTCTTTTTATATTTGGGGGAAAAATTTTCCTACATATACTCTTTTAAATCACAATTGAAGCCCTGAGAAGCTGCCTTCAGCTGCTGTCTTATGATTTGACCACCTCAAGCAAGAGCAAAAACACCACCCTACTGAGGAGTTATTTCAGTGCCTTGTTTTCGTGCTGTACTGTCTTTCTTAATGTCTCTTGACACAAGAGATTTTGCCTTGCATTCAGCCCCCCTATCGTGGTAACTTTTTCTACCTCTGCATTGATTTCCTGCTCAATTTCTCTGTTTCTCAAAACTCAGTTGCAAGTGTCAGTAAACACAGATCAAACTATCTTAAACAGATAAACTAAAAAAGAGACAGAAGTGATTTTCCTGGGACATGTAACAGAAATTCAAGGCACAGTTAGATCCCGAGGTTGAAATGATATCACCAGGAATCTGCCTCTCTTTGCTGGTTTTGTTCTCAGGCAGGCTCTGTAACAAGGAGAGGAGATGGTCCCATCCAGGGCTCGAGCCTTGCATTGCCCTTTCGGCTGGCAAGCTCCGTAGTAAGCTGCTGCTTTCCTGAGAGATGAAGCATTAAGTGCCAAAGGGAATCTTATTGGCCCAGCTTGACTCACATGTCCACCCCTAAACCAATCACTGTGGCCCACAAAATGCATTATTCTGATTGGCTAGGGAGGGTTAAGCACCAAGACCTGGAGCGAGAGTCAGTCAGTCCCATTCAAAGAACAGGGACAAGAATCCCCACAAGACAAAGGAATTCTATTACTAGAAAAGGAGAGAAAGGAAAAGCATGCTGGACAGACCAAAAGGAGAGACAGATTCTGCATTTTTCTTCCCCAACAGTGTTTTGAGACACATACTGGAAGAGCATGCCTTTGTACCCTCCAAACATTTCTATTGAAGAGCTCCTGATAACACAAGAGAAGCGGAGTCAGTCCTCCATGGCCACGGGTTCCACATTTTTGATGCAGGTCAAAAACATTCAGGAAAAAAATGTAGGAATTTCTTTTCTTGTCATTATTCCCCTAAACAATAGAGTATAACAACAATTTACATAAAATTTACATTGTACTGGATATTATAAGTGGTCTAGAGATGATTTAAAGTATTCGGGAGGATGTCCTAGGTTATATGCAAATACTACACCATTTTATATAAGGTACTTGAGCATGGGGGGTGGTTCCTGGAGCCAGTACCCCATGGATACTATCATATGGTATGCCTATATATCAGTCAAGGTTCTACCAAAGAAACAGAACCAACATGTGAAGATTATATAAATACATACATAAACACATATGTGAGTATATATACATATATAGCACACACACACATACATATACTATATATGCACATAAATATACATACACACAAATACACACAGATTTATTTAAGGAATTGGCATATGTAGTTATGGAGACTGGTGAGTCTGAAATCTGCAGGGCAGGCCAGCAGGCTGGGACTCTCAGGCGGGAGCTGATGCTGCAATCGTGGGGCAGAATTTCTTCTTCATCAGGAAACCTCGGTGTTGCTCTTAAGGCCTTTCATTTGATTAGATGAAGCCCACCCAGTTTATTGAAAATGATCTCCTTTACTTAAAGTCAATTGATAATAGATATTAGCCACATCTACAGAAGACCTTCACAGCAACACTTAGATTAGCGTTTAATTGAATAACTGGGTACCAGCTCCTAGCCTAGCTGATATAGAAAACTATAACCATCACAGGGAGTTAGGATGAATCCTGGCTGTCTTTGAGCCTGGTCAAAGCAGAATTTCTTTGAAGTCTTGTTTTTTATCTTAAAACCTTTTGCATTGTTAACATTTTAGTATACAGTGTAGCCATATTTATTCTTATATATAAATAATATGGAGGTTTTCACCCTCAAAAAATCTTTGGATAAAAGTGGTGTTTTCAGGAAGGTAATTCATGCTTGATAGGTCTCCTGACACTCTGTCTCATTTCCAAAAAAGTTACCTGGTCCAGGCAAGAAGCACTGGCATAGCAGACAATCTTTACGTCCCAGCAAGAAGCACCAGCATAGCAGATAATTTTTGTGCCCCAGCCATATCTGCTCAGTCACCTCAAGTTCCCGCTGCCGCTGGGGTAGACAGTTCCTGTGCAAGTCGTTACAGCTCAGTAGCATCTCTCCAATTTTCTGTCTTGGCCAACGATTCTCTCTCTGCCTGAGCAGCAGGGCAGTCTGCAAGGGCAGGGCAATTCACTCTCTTCCAAAGGAGGACAGAGTTGGTGCATAACTGTCCCCTCCTTAGCACAATTCGGAAACACAGTCTGCAAGTTCCTCAAAGTGTCTCCCACAATTGCGCACAATGTTGGACAGCTCGGGAATGCTCTTTTACTGGGCTTTCCCTCCATTCTTCTCTTGTTCCCCATGGCCTCACTTCTGGTTCCTGAAATCATTGCCCAAATAAAATTACCTGTGCTCACATCTTAGTCTCAGGTTCTGCTTTCAGGGAAAGCCCAGATAAAGTTAATAGGCATATGCTATTTATATCATCTCAGCCTTTAAGGCAGTGGGATTACAGGAATTTAAAAATCTTCCCCAAAAACTGACAGTGACATCACAGCCAACTTATGGCTCCTCATGCAGAATCACTATTGCAGTTCATATAAATGGAACACCCCAAGTCAAGTTTGATGGTCTCAACTTTTCTTTGAGATGTTGAATAATAAATAAACCTTTGCTCATGCCACACTTCTTCTCAAGCTTATCCTTCTGTCACCCCCCCTCCAACCTACCTACCTACCCCACCCCACACTCATGCTGTCACTATATCCACCTATCAAACTGCCAGTCATTCCTACTTTGTCCTCTGCCTTATAGTTCCTGATCTATTAGGGAAGGTAAGACCAGAAGACAGTGAGCTGTAGGAGGGCAGGGACTGGGTCACATTCTCCTTTATGTCCCCTTACCCAAATTCTTCTCTCCCTGACGCCACCAAGAGCCTAATACCATACACATAGTAAATAATAAATAAATACGTGTGGAATATATAAATGAAAAAATTGCATTTTAAGTGTCTCACTTGCTCCATTCTACACGAATGATTATTATTTTTCTCTTTATATAGCTTCTACCCAAAGAGTCCCAGAATATTGAACAAAATACTTTGAACAATGCAAAGTATCTAGTAACTTATTAAATAATGTTTCCATCTATAATCATGCAGGTATTGCAGCAATTCAGATGCTCAATATTATGGTCAGGATTCCCACTTGCAATAAATGTTATAATTTTAATTAACTTGCAGATTTCTTGTATGGCACTGTGCTAAGTGCTTCTCAATATTTTATCAGGAGACTGACAGGATGAGAATGGAAGACTAATTTCATCACCGTGGCATACAGCATAGATTGTGAACTATAGTGTCTTAAGGCCAGAAGACTTTAGAATTATTATAATAGTATAGGAATGAAGGAGGATGGTGACAATAAAATTGGAAAGGGAGGATGGATTAAAAAACATTGCAATAGGAGAGATGAGAAGATACAGGTTAAGCAGTTGCTATGAAGAAAACAATGCCACATTTGAGACTGGGTGAATGAGAGAATGCTGATACCTTAACAAGACTGGAGAAGGAGCTAGGTCAGAAAGGTATTTTGATGAGTGAGTTTTATACTCATTATGTCTGAAGTTATGGAAACACCCAAGTTGGCAATGTTCATGTTGCAGTTGAAAACATGGTAATGACCCTTAGGAGTCATGACTTAGAGACTCAGATGAAGACATTGCAGCTTCATGGGCATCAGAAAAATCCCATTACCTTCCAATCCTGTACTGTGTGTCTATGTGCTTAGATGGAGCATCTCCCAACGAGAAGGTTCCTTCTGTCTATGTTCTTCTGACTTCTACCTGAGTGACTTTTTACTTCCATAATCTGGAAAAGGTAAAAAATCAGGTAGAGAGTAGCTATTCTCTTCAAAACAACCATGCCTCTTCGGTTACCACTATTTTTCATCCCGATTGCTAGAGGCGTACCTCTATATCAGCACACTTATACCATTCATGCACAATCTTCATCTGCATTCTAGCTCGAGGGGCTTCATTAAGTTGGGTCAATAGATATTTACCAAGCATAAAATATGGTTCAAGAAGCACTCACATAAAGGAAATAAAGATGATTAAGATGTATTCTTTGCCCTGCGGGAACTATGAATCTGTTTGGAAGACATATAAAACAAGTAGGTAAGGACAGTATGTGGGATAAAGGAGGAAGAGATCTGCTCTGCTTTTAGGGTTCGGGGAAGGCTTACAGAAAAGAAGTGCCTGGAAGGACACATTGCAGACCACCAGGTGGAGAACATAAGGAATAGGCCTTCCAGGCAGGAAGACGATTATGTGGGAGCACAAGGGATGTGGACCATATGGTCCATTCAGAAACTGAAAGAGGCTCAGTTAGAGGTCGGCTGGTGCATAGGATATGAGGAAGCAAATGGCTGGAAATGAGACTTAAGGATAATGACCAGAAGACTGTAGGTCTTGTGTGGTGGAGTTTTTGAATTGCAGGCCACCAAACATGCAGTTGAGGCCCATCACAAATAAATCTCCTATCAGTCAACATGATATAAGCTTGGAGCATTAAAGAATATTCCCAACCACTAAAGGTTTTTGCAAACTTTCAGGTCACAAACCACACCCTCACTGTAATTTTCTTGTTCATCTAATCTGCTTTTCCCCTGAATCAAGATCTCATCAGTTCTCATTCTATCTATCCTATACCCTTTAGACTCCTATTATATATTAGAATTTTTTAGTTTCAAATAACAGAAATCTGGTAAGACAAGCTTAAACCATAAGAGTACAAGAATACCTTACAGAAATTCAAGGCAGAAATGAATCTTGGCCTCCCAAAAGGGAGTGGATCCAGGAACCAGAAAAACATACAGGTGGATCTCTTTGTCTCTCATCTCTGTTTCCATCTGTATGTTGCAGAGAGCAAAGACTAAAGCTAAACAGGTGTACTCCACCTCTTTGGTGCAAGTGGCAGAGAAGAAACACCCACCACACAGCAAGGAAGCTTCCAATGGTCCAGCTCCCCCATAAGAATTTGACTATTCCTGTCATTCTCAATTCCAGATCTACAGGAAAGGGACTCTGGTCCAGCTTGTCCCTTGGAACAATCCACATGACCAGGGAACAGAATCATCTTATTAGGAATGCTACCATGGGGCCAGCCACTGTGGATGGTTGGCCAGTTGAGGGGTTCATTTTAAGCATGGCAAGTCCTCTAAGGAGGCAGCCACAACAGGTCACAATCCCAACAGCACCATCATATGAACAACTAATTCAGGGAGAATTCCCCAGACTTCCCCCCCATGGATTCTTGACTGGCATTCTCCTGATTCTGGGCAATGTCCTAATTTTTCTGAGCTGGATTTCCCATATCAATCACCCTACAAATATTGCCCCTCTGGCCTTCAACCTGGTTTCTCCACCTAACTCTGATATTTAAACTAGGCCTTTAAGCCCCCACCCTATACTTCACTCACCCAACCCTCTCCAGCACAGAATTCTCATTCTCCTATCACAGATCCACCCAACCCAGCTAGTTGGTATCTTTCATCCCAGGTAACACGTTAGGATGCCTCATTTAAACCTCTTGCAATTCATTTCCTCATCAATTCCACTGATCCCAAACAGCCTGATAAATCTCAAGTTAACAAAAATTTGGGGGGAAAGGGTTATTTTACAGCAGAATACAGGCATTTATCGCTTTGCACGGTTCTAGGCTAACTGAACTGTGTGCATATCAAGAATGTGTCCTCTCTTTTGCACAGTTCCATGGTAACAATCTCAGTTACCACTGAACCATGTAAACCGATGACACAGTTCTGATATATACACAACTCAGTTAACATGGTACTATGCAAAGCGAGAACTGCCTGTATTCTAAGTTGATTAATGAACTAATAGGCAAAAGATTATCCCATATAGTCACACATTCAACATCCCAAGAGTTCCCTTATTCTGTTTAACTCCCTCCTCAAATCTTATAGCTTTTTTCAACATCAGAAATTAGAGAGGTTGGTGGGTGGCAGGGCTGGGATGTTTCTCAGGTTACCCTCCTTGCTCACTTATCCTGTCAATTTTCACTGTTACCCTTTTATTGGCATCAAGTTTATGGGGGAAAAGATGGCATCATATTAAGGCATAATTAGGATAATAAACGGGAGCTGTGGTTTGTTTTTGGACTGACTCCAGTTGGGTAGCACACGTAATCACCTCTAGCCGACTACTTGATGATTATGATTTTGACAAAGTGGCATTATTTACTGCTAATGGATGAGATGATGATTTATTACTAATTATTCTCTTTTTCCACAATTTTTATATTATGTTAAATGAAGGATTACAGTTGGGGTAATAAATATTCACTAGGAGAAAAAAAAAATGTCTAGCAACAGAGAGTTCATGAAAGTAGACAACCAGAGTTCATGAAAGTAGACCTGGAAGAGAGAAGCCATTTTCATACTCGGGACCAGACTTTAGAGAAAACTGTGAACTGAACAGCACATCACAACCCTCTCTCCCACCTCTCCTGGGAGCTGCTCTTTTCTGCTCCCAGGAGTCTCCACCCCACTCACCCATCTACCTACCTTCTTTTCATTCTTCTCTCTCCTGATAGGACATTGGTAAAAATTCAGGTGAAAGAGCTTAAGTTGTAACACAATACCTCCCCTGGGCCATTTTGGAGTTCAAGAGTCTTCTGGAAAAAAAGAAGAAGAAAACAAAAAGCTTTCTAGATGGGAACTGAAGATGGGGTTAAGATCTATTCCTTTCCAGAAACCTGAGTGTATACAGGAAGAGTTGAAGTGACAGAGGTGAATGCAATTAAATGTAAATGAGAGGCCCTAACTCCTACAAATAGTGAGTGGTAAGACCTCCAGGGCCAGAAGGGGGTTACAATAACCAAGCAATCAAGTTCCTTTTGGAAAAGGGACAGATGCAGGCCAGGAATGGGACTTGATGAGCTGATACAAAAAGTGAAAGAACACATGTGCTGATATTTGGTGCAGAATAAGGGTATGGATAAAGAATGCACTCATCGGTCAAAGCCTAGGGTGCAAGGTTAGGACAGGGCATCAGAGATGAAGCAAAGCTGTGCAAGAGATAGATTGAAAGCCCCTTGAGGCCTGGGACCACCTTTTTATACTTCTTTATAATCCCCACAAGGCCGAGCATGGCATCCAGAGCACAGAGAATGTTCTGAAACTGTTTGCTGACTGATTTTCAGCAGATAGGTTAAAGCAGTGAGGAGCTATATTCTCTGCATGCAGATCAATTAATAACTAATTTTTTTAAGATTTACAGACCACATTTTTAAAAGTTGCTATATTTTTATTATCAGGAATTGCAATGCATCAACTTAAGCATGATTCTTTTATTCCCCTTTTACTAGAGGTTTTCATTGAAGGCTAAAATTTTATATACTTTATAATTAGCATACACAGCAGTATCTGATTTTAATGTTGTACCCTTGATCAAATTTTATCGTTGAGTAAGTTGCTTTTGAAGTTGGTTTATGTTATTTTTCCTTGACTGAATTTGTAGACCTCTTATTGCAAAATGTGGTTTCTTTTATCATCTTTTAATATTATACACTTTGGTTTGAATTCTATTTTCAGACTACAAATCTGAAATATATGAATTGCTTTATTAAGCAATGTAACATAACATGAATTTAATAAGGTTTTAAATTCTATGGAATGTTTATTTTATTTGTTATCACTGGGCTGTCAACATAAGGAACCCCCCTACCCACCCTAATCCTTAGGATTTACCCAGACAAGACTGTACTCTAGCAGTAGACATAGCACTGGACTCTTGCCAATATCCACATGCTCAGTAAATGTGAAGAAGTGATGTGTGGTCTGGGTCCTGAAGGATGAGTAGGAGTTCACCAGACAGAGAAGAGAAGGAAGGATATGCTAGACAGAGAAAACTACTTTTCAAGGCAGAAATGCTTACAGAAGACAAGAGTGTTTGGAGGATGATGAAAAGGTCTGTGTAATAAGAGTGTAGGGTGTGTAATGGTAGAAAGGAAGAAAATTTGGCTAGTCAAGTTGTTTAGAGCTAAACTGTGCTAAGAAATTACATGGACAAATTTTAACCTAGGGGCAACTAAAAGCTCTAAGGTATAAGAAAGTAATATGATTATATCTGTATTTTAGACAACTGACATTGACACAGGGTAGAAGATAGATTTGAAAGAAAAGGCCAGGTGCAGTGGTTCACATCGATAATCCTAGCACTCTGGGAGGCTGAGGCAGGAGAATCTCTTGAGGCCAGGAGTCTGAGACCAGCCTGAGCAAGAGCGAGACCAGTCTCTACAAAAAATAGAAAAATAGAAAAATTAGCTGGGCATTGTGGCATGCACATGTAGTCCCATCTACTCAGGAGGCTGTGGCAGGAGTCCAGGAATTTGAGGTTGGAATGAGCTATGATGACACCACTGCACTCTAGCTGGGACAAGGGAGCAAGATTCTGTCTCAAAAAAAAAAAAAAAAAGAAGAAAGAAATAAAAAGAAAGAAAGAGAAGAGAGCTGAAGAGACCATCATTTGGAAATTATCCTAGTGAGAAAGTTAAGAGGTAATGGATCCAGAGACAAGTGGATGACCTCCAGGAATAATTCAGTAGAATCAACATGACTTATAACTTACTAGGTATGTGAGCAGCAAAGAAAGAGATGACCCCAATTCTAATTTGACCCTGAATATGTATGAAAAATTTGGTGTGAAAGTTTTCTGTATTTTTTTGAACTTCAGGATAAATCAAGTAAAGAAATACTTATATACCACAAAGGAAGAGAAACTAACATCCTTTGAGCACCTATTAAGTGTTGTCTTTAGGCTAAATACTCATATTTAGTCCTCACAAAAACCCATCAGAATTATCATTCTCTTTTTACAGATTGAGAAATTGATGCACAGAAAAAATTAATAATCTACCCAATTAATACCCACCTGGCTGATAAATGGCAGACCCAAAAAATTCAAACTGAGGATTTTTGGCTTTGAAAGAAATATTTGTTTCACTGTCTAAGGTTGCCTGCCAGTAGAATAAAATATGTCTTCATAAACTCTGAAATTTTGTGAGTAATTTCATCAAAAAGAATTCAAAACGGGTTTGAATTTCCACCCTGGAAATAATAGAGAGAAGGAATTAAGTAGTCATTCTAAAATTGAGTTTGTACAAAACTCTAATGCCCCGCGTTCCATTAGCAGCTTTAAAACGGGAAGGTGCAGCAGCCATTAGAATTGCTTTGTGTTGGTTTGTTTGTATTCCTCAGTAGTGTAATTGTTAGAAATAAGAATTACCTGCAAACAAAACGTACCACTTGTGATGCAGATTCGCATTTAGTCAGAAAAGAACAATTTTAAAAATTCCAAGAGACATAAGTACATTTTTTTAAAAACTTGCAAAAAAGGATTTTAATAAGATATAGACTGGTTGGTTGGTTGGTTGGTTGGATTAATATATCCCATCAGGTTCTTCCAGGATGGTACAAGGAGGATGTAATGCAGGAGACATGGTTGATTTTATAGGTTGAATGATTGATTAGCATAACTGAATCTTGGTGACTGAAAATGTGGCATGGTACCAGCCTTCCCATACCGCCTCTTCTTTATGGATTTGAACCTCCAGGCCTAAAAGATTCTATCTATTCATTCAATAAATATGTATTAAGTGATTTATATATGCCAGTCATGTTCTGTGTGCTGGAAATATATACAGCAATGAGCAAGATAGTCAGACGTGGAGTTTACATTATACAGATGGAGGGTAGAGTGAAAAGTAGACAATAACTAAGTCAAAAAGCATAGATAATTCCAGATAGTCGACTGATGCTGTAAAGACATCCAAACCTGGTGATATGTTAGAGGACTCTATTGAGTAATCAGGCAGGGACTCCTGAGGGGGTGATATTTGAACTGAGGCTTGAGTGTTAAAGAGAGCTACTCAGCCAAAGATCTAGGAGCAAAACTTACCAGACAGAAGGAAAAGAACACAAAAGTCCTCAGGCAAGGATGAGTTTGAGGTTAGAGGAGGAAGAAGGCCAGCGTGGCTGGACCATAGTCAGGGAAAAGTAATGAGAGAAGGTTACAAAAGTGGTCAGGGGCAACTCACGGGGGGCCTTGCAGACCACCATGCACGGCAGGATGGCTAGCTAGCTGGGCACCAGGGACTCACACTGCCCTTCCCACGGTGCCTTTCACTACATGCCTGGAAAGTGTCTCCCTGACAGAGACCACACTTCTCAGCCCCAGTATCTTCTAGAGGAAGCCATGTGACCAGTTCTTACCAATGGAATGTGAGTGGCTGTAACGTGGTCCTATCAGTGCCACAGCAGTCAAGAAACAGGTACGTCTTTTCCACCCTGTCTTCCCCCATCTGCCAGCCGGATGCAGAAGTCCCTGAGGCTCTACTAGAAGACAGGATCACAAAATGAATATCTTGAGTTCCTGAGTCACTGCATGGAGGAAAATTGGTCAAAACCAGGAATACCTGTATTGAACCATTATGTGAGCAAGGAATAAATTTTCAAGTGTGAGGCCACTGAAAGTTTGAGTTTTACTTGTCACCATAGCTAGTATCGCCTTAACTAATAAGGAGCTTGGATTTTATTCTAAGTGCAAGCAAATGCCACTAGAAGATTTTAGGAAGGGGATGAAAGTCAACTGTTTTGTATGTTTAAAGATCACTGTGGCCAGTGTGTGGAGCCCAGGAGCAAAAGAAGCTAAGAGAACACTGAGAAGGTTTCTACCTTAATCCAGGGAAGGATTACAGAATTGGTGAAACAGAGGAGGTGGAAAGAAATGAATGAATTTGAGATCTACTTTGGAGGTGGAGCCAAGGATGTTCTCTCTGGATGTCGAGGGCAAGGGGAAGAAAGAGTCACAGGAGACACCTGGCTCGTGACCCGGTGTCATGTCCTCTGGTAGGAAAGTGTGAGCAGCGTATCTGGGAGAGACACCCTGGCCTTTGTTTTGGCTGTTATTATGCTCCTTGTCCAGATGAGAAACCTGAATCTTGTATTTAGCAGTTGTACAAAAATATATATATAAACACACACATGTAATACACACACACACACACACACACGCATATATATATATATATATATATATATATATATGTCCTAAAGGAAACCCTTAGTAACTTTTTTCACAACCAGCGAAGAAAGGGAAAATACTGGTATTAGAATAAGCATATAATTAAAGTCACTGATCATTAAACTTTCCATTACTAAAGTATAGCAAAATTAAATAAAATTAAAGGCTGAATGAATTATATGGTGAATTTGCAAATGATGAAATTCTATGTCTAACAACACTATTGTCAGTGCAAATATTGAATCAGATATACTTTAAAAATTAGTTACCATTTTAAGCTGCTTTTTTTCAATTCACACCAGCATGAATGTATGCTATCCAATGTTGCAAAATATTAGAGATCTGAAAGACATTAAAGATCACTCATTAAAATCTTCTTGATTTAAGAATAATACAACTTAGTCCCATAAAAACGTCTTGGCCAAGGTCACAAAGGCAAGCAGTCCATCTAATTTGAAACCCAATGCTGTGAATCCAATTCTCAGCATTAAAACATCTCAAAATCATATGAAAAACTAGAATCTCTAAAGCCAAGAATTGCAGACAATATGTTTCATTTTATAGTAGGTTTTCTCAACCAAAAAATATTTCAACGAAAATATTGACTGTTCAACCAAAAGAGGAGTCAACATGAAGATTAGTGAACTCAAATATTATTCAACAAGTGTACAGTCTTATTTTATCTAAGTCCCGTTTCCTTAATTGCATGCTTTGAATTTGATAGTAATTGGTGTGATATTAAAAGAAGAGAACAAACATCTGGGCTTTTGAAGTTCTTTGCTTTACCTATAAAAACCATGTAGAAGAATGTGGAACAAACACTAGAGGACGCATGTATTCATGCTTTATTTTTCATTGGAGAAACATGAGAACTTTAGTGCCACAAATTGTTTTTGTATCATGACATAGCGTTAACTGGGACTGTATCTGATGTCTCCAAGGCTAAAACAACAGAGTTCTCAACAACAGAGTTGAGAACAAGGAGTTTCAAGTCCCATATTTCAATGACCCTCCCTACAGGGACTAGCTAAGAAGTGAACTGGTTGGCCCATCATCCACACCTGCCACATAGAAGAGAGGAGATTCTTTAGATAAATTCATGGAAGTGGTTCTTCCAGTCCCTATCTCCATGGAAGAGGGAATGGGAGTGGTCTGCCATCCCCCGCCCCATGCAAAACCCCACAGCCAAGTGGCAGGGGCTTTGACACAACCACTTGTATTTGGAGAGACCAGCATCTTAGTCTATGATGAATGATCTTAGGGAATGGAGCAAGAAAAAGTTCTTGAGAGGACCTGGACTGTCCTCCAAGACAGTAACTGTTCCTAGAGATGAGCAAGATGAGAAGACAACAGAGGAGACAGCTGCACTTACACTAACCTAAGGCAGGAGGAAGATTTCCTGGGCCATGGGAATGCCACTGAAGGCAGTCAGGCTGGAGCCATCATGAAAGGACTTGGGGCGGGGACTCCACCAAAAGAAAGCTCAGTGGGCTATACGGCCAGAGCAAAGAACTGAGAGAGTGTCACAAGAGGTCAGCCAGAGACTACGCTACCCTGTGCTGGACAGAGTTCCCTAGTGTGTGGGTGGGTGGGTGGTGGGGAGGGTCCTCAGTTACCCACAAAACACACCCAAGAGAAATTCAGTACTGGGGCATCTGCCACACAGGAAACACTGACACCCAATTATATGAGTACCCGCCAAGTTAGAAACTCTGTCACCATGTACAGCTTGTCCCTCCTTGCCAGCCCAACCCTTTGAGTCTGGAAGCAGCCTGCTGAGTGGGGACGTGGAGTGAAAGAGCCAAGTGGAGAAGCAGAGGGGAGCCAGGCCCTGCCTCACTACACCCCTTTTCTCTGAATGCCCGGGGAGGGATCGGGATGGGAGTGTGTTGGGCAAGGAGCTTCAATTAGATGGGAGATTGAAGTTTTCATTAGATTGGGCTGTGCTGCTTTATGTAATACTTGAAAATGAGCCTGTTTCTTAACACTTTGACTGAAAAGCTATACCATTTGCCCAAGTTGTCACCAAGGAGGCAGAGAAGGGAAATGTGATTAAGTACAACTAAGAGCAGTTGTGGAAGAAAGATAAAAGTTGTTTCTTGACTAAACCCTACCGAGTTCAGCATCTGTAATAAGCTAGTTAGAGTTGTGCTAACAAAAAAGCCGCCAACAAGATGATGAATTAAACATAAGGAATATAACCCCATCATGGTTCATACATCCAAGAATCCTTTCCAGTCAAATGTGGTTTCGATATATCTATTACTAAGTGAAATGAGTTTAAAAGAGACCTGAGAATGGTTTCCAAAGAACTTACATATTAATTATAACAAATAAATTTTATAATTTTTTTCAGGGAAAACAAACTAATGCAAATGAAACTAAGACCAGAAAGCTGATGTTACTAGGGAACCATATTTATTAGGCATCTTCAATGCGCTAAGTGGTATTTAGAGGCATAACAGGAATTAGAAGATATGGTTCCTATTCTTGGAACCAGCTGGATGAAATAAATCCATGCTTAAAAGAAAAAAAAAAACACTAGAGAAAAGAACAATGGGGCAAAGTACGTATAACCAACTGCTATAATAAGGGTAAGAGGATATACTCCCACACACATGAAGGTAGAAGCATGGTGAAGAGGATTTGTATCATGACAAAAGGGGACACAGACCATCCAAGAAGACAGAGGATGTTAAAAATGTTTTCCTGATGCAGATTATACAGCTTTGATAGAGATGATCCACTGTAGTCAATGGAGATTTCCATTGCACGGACATCTGTTGGCAGTCTCATTATGAAAAAAATAAGCGCCTAAGAAATTGTTAGGTAAACTTGCTGAGAATTTTACTGCTAGGAAGGATACCATGGGGAAATGGTTAAGGGAATTTTTTTTTTCCCTGACTGGAAAAGAAAAGTCAGTTGACAGTCTTAACCTGTCAGGATGCTTCAGGGAAAGTGGTGATGGTATTTTGGACTTCTAAATATAGAAGGAAATAGAGATAGCCTGAACTTTAGGAAAATAAGTGTGCCTAAAGCTACATTAATGAAATAATGAAGACTGAAATGAAATCCAATCAGGGAGACTAGGGAGAATTTATTTGGCAAAAGAACTTCCTTCTTTGGATTCAAATTTGACTAGGACAAAGAGCCCCTTTGTCTGCTTGAAACTTCAGCAGGCTGTTTGCTCTTCACAGCAACACATGGTCTGAGTGACCACTTGATCTGGGTTTCTTTGTGAACTACCTTTGAGATTCCAGAAAGACATTCCACAGTGCGTGGGTGGATTTGGTGGTATAAATGATGCACCTTTGGGAAGAGAAGCCTTTCTGCCTCATTCCCAGGAGGTCAGTCATTGTATAATAACCCTGTTACCTACTTGTTGCAACTTGTGAATTTGCTGTCCACAGGGAGGGGACATTATGAGAAGTTCTCCTATGTTTGGGGTTTACCAAAACATTTGAAAGACAGGAAGAGAATACTCCGGACACTGGGGAAGGCTGTTCAGGTTAGATTTTTGTCAGTGAGTGCACATTAAGTTATGCTGACCCAGATATTCCAATTTCAACTGTTTTCCACATCCACTAGAAAATCCTGAGATCAGCAAGCCTGTGGCCTGTGAGCTGGGAGTATTAACCCACAGCCCCACCAGGATTCTTCATAATTTTGGCATTACCTTAACCATGGTTAGCAAGGCTGTTCTAACTTTGCTATTCTAACTATTCTCTCAATTCAGGTGTGATTCCTATGAGTTCTTCCACTTATAACAGGGTAGAAGAGAGGCCTGTACATGGAGTAAGGTCATCTCTAGCTTGATTTTTTTTAATGTGGAAGTTTTCAAATGTAAAGATGTTATTATTATCATTATTTTGCATTTAAAGGGGGCAATACTGAGAACTAAAACTCAACTATATGTCTGATTATTTTCTGAAGAAAATAACATTGTACTTAAAGCAAAACTAGATAGTCTGCCCTTTACCACAAGATGCAAGCTGTGGATTATCATAGACCATTGAACAGTTCAAACCCAAATTACAACTTCTGATTAAGTGGTATGGCTTGGCTGCTGAATCACCAGTGTGAAAACCCATCCCTGAAGAATGTGGAGCCCAAGATGGTATGGGTAGCTGTTGTTTGTGGAAAGAGTGTAATTTTTTTATCTTTTTGTTTAACTCTTCGGTAACTAACCTTATCTTCCAAATCCTGCAGCCGAACTCCTTTCAAGGCAATCTAGAAGGTGTGACCAGAGTCAGGAAGTAACAGATAAGTTCTGGGGAGCAACAGGCAGCATTCATTGATTCATTCCACAAATGTGTATGAGCACATACTGTGTGTTAGGTGCTGTGGAAACAGCAGTGAATTCCACATGAATTATATCCATGAGACTGTGGTTTCTGACCTCTCCAGGGCCAAAGTGCATTGACCCAACTTTGAGAAAGATGTCTGATTTACCTCTATAATCTTGGAACATTAACCCTCGAGTGACCTCCGATGTTACAAAAACTGGAAAATGAATCACTTAGGAGGATTTTGGTGGTAAGTAATAGAAAAACCAACTCAAACTGGCACTAACAGTAAGGTTAATTTATTAGCTCATGTAACTGAAAGCCCAGAAATTATATAGACTCGGGATAGTTTGATTAGGGCTCTGGCTCCAATTTTTACTATCCTTTTAGCTCTTTCTTCCTCCCAATGTCAGCTTTATTTTCAGGCTGCCTTCCCTCTTGATGACAAAATGGAAGCTACAGTTTAGGATTCACATTCCCAAACCAGGTTATCCAGAAAAAGAGAGTTTCCCAAGCAATGGCCTGAAGTCACAGGCCCTTATCGTTTACCCACGCATCCATCACTGTGACAAAAGGGAAGAGATTTCGCTGATTGATTTAGGTCAGTGAGGATCCATACCTGAATCTGGCAGCAGAGGTCATCACAGCCAACCTTACGGCTACTCTTCCCATGGAGGAATAAATGCTGAGAGGGAACCGTGACAGCAAACCCAAGCATTCATCTCAAATATCCAGTGTAAGAAATACAAGACTTACCAAACTCTTTCTCTTTAGGCAGAGAACTGGTGAGTTACAGAAGGCATACAGTCATCTTCATTTGCAAAAACCTCAGAATATGCCAGACAGCTAAGGTGACTTAACTATTTTCTCAATAACATTTCTCTAGACAGTCTACGAAAGGTGCAAGTTTCAATGTCTGCTTCTGAGAAACTCAAAGGTTTTCCCACAGCTTCCTTTTCGTAAATTCCTCATTCATAGGCCCCAATATTTGAATAAAGGGACTTTAAAAACTAGGCCACAGATGACTAGATGACTAGTCCAAGAAGGAGTACCTGATTCAAAGGCATCGAGCTACTGATTGGCCTATAAAATGATCTCACCAAAGAGCTCAGTGCTTCAGGGGCCCTCTGCATTGGACTAACTGACTGTCAAATCGTCTCAGGGAGTTTGGATATAAGACACACAGGTCAAGAACAGTGAAGAGATCCAACCTTCCTTACAAGCTAACAATTCAGCTGACCACACTTTAATGGATGCTGGCAGAAAACACAAAACATCTGGGTCAGAGACAAAAGACTTAATACAGCACAGCAAGCATGAGCCTCATATGTGCCTCAGTTTCCCTTGTCCCCCACCCCCTAAGGCCCAAAGTAGTGATACGGAACAGCCATGTGGTGCAATAGGTTTGTATCACACCTGAGGAAACTTGAACCTAGGAAACCTAAATCTCTCATAATGGGGTTGCTAGCAAACTTGCCCTATCTTTGCTCCTAAGGGAGACATTATCTTTATTATACTGAACAGCAAATGAAGCTATCCTCCACTCTGGAGGGTGACACTATCACTATCTTCCAAGTCTGTTCAATATTGCAAATATCCACGAAAAGATAGCCCAGAACAAAAGCTGTCGATGCCTCTGATGGCAAAATGTGCAGAAGTGCAAGAGATCCAACAGTAGCAGACTATAGAAAGTTGTAGAAACCCAGAGACACACAAAATGTGGGCAGCAAGTACTAACATGAAACATCAGAAGATGTGAGACAGACAGAAAGAAAATAGGAATGAAATAGCATTCCTATGTTACTCCATAGCAGCAGGAGAAATAAGGAAGAAAGGATATGCCATCTTTATGCCAATGGAAGGGCGGTAATATTTATAAACATGAACTAGAATCATATTCTCTCATCAAAATAGATGACACAGTATTTATAAAGAAGTTATCAGTGAATGTGGAATCATTTGGTTTGAGAGTGGAAATTTCTCACATTGTTTACTAACCTACCTTACCACCATAGTCAAGTAGTCAAGCTGGAATCTGACTGCCAGGCTTAACAGCTTTGTGGGAGATTTGTGTCATGAAGATGTGGGCTAAATGCTGGAGGGGACTCAGCTCAGAAAGCAAAGCACTGGAAACCATCTCTCTCACAGTAGCCATTTATGTTAAGGAAATTGATTTTGCACTGTTTTTAGCTTCCTGCATTTTATCTCTTACTTTGCATCTTAATCCACCCTTCTTCTCTAGACAAGAGATGTTTATTATTATTTGTCAGTGGTAATAACAGCCAGATGATTCTAGATATACCCTTGTTAAAGTCAACGCAACAATTATCTCAAAGGGGAATACATATTTGTTTTAGACACTAACTTGGCCTCTGTTTCCAATTTGTCTAGTTATGGATAGTTCATTGTACTTTATCTCTAAAAAACAAATATCCCAAATGTTTTTACATTAAGCGTACACACTAAGCAAGCATCTTAAGTTGATACTACCTCTTTTTTTATATTGCATTAAGTATTTTATTCATTCCCACAATAACAACAATTCAAAAAAAAAAAAACTTCCTGTTCATTGATAATTAGATGTTTTGCTTCATTTGGATTTCCTCCAACAATCTTCTGTTCATATTCAGCTCTTATAATTAATTATCCTCTTGCTGAACAACTGAAAACTGAAGTCTGACCAAAGTACGTCTCATCCCACACAGATGTCCTAGTTACTCCACAAAAGGTTAATTAATCATAAGAGGTGCTTTAGAGCAGGAGGCGCTGGAAGAAATTCAGACCTAGTTTCTGGCAACATAGAAAAACTACCATCATGCCCCTTGTTATTGAGCTCACACTGAGAGAATCATTTCAATGGAGCAAAAATTCAACTGCACAAAATAGTTGGTAGATATAATATTATGCCTCAGATAACAGAGCCTGCCACTTTCTGGTCACTGATGATTCAGAATCCCAATCTGTCCATGAGAGAAGGTCAGCACTGTTTGTCCTCATTTAACGGAGGTGCCCGAAACTCCCAAATCACAACAATGGCAGGAGCAGTCTTCGTCGTCCTCCTCTCTTTGGCTGGATGCCATTTCATTGTGTGAATGAACCCTCCTCTCCAGCCAAAGCAGTCTACACAGAGTCTTCGAAATACACCTTGCACTTTCCCAGCCTGAGGTTTTCATCATGCTAATCCCTCCAGTGCAGGGATAGCCTTGCCTTCTTCTACTGTCTAGCCAAAGTCTATACTTCAGTCAACCAGTTCAAATAACTCCTTCTCAGAAACCTGCATTCAGAACATTTCAATCCGCTGGAAGTGCTACTTCTTTTCATGCAGGAGCAGCAGTGGTACGTTAGAAAGAACGTACCCGGGAAAAAGAAAATCAGTGCAATTTTGGCTCTATTAAATGTGTAACTTTGAGCCAGGCATTTTACTTCTGTGAGCCTGAGCTTTCTGTTCAATACAATGGGAAGAACAGCTCCTTTGTGAGCTTTACTATGGAGATTAAATAAAGTAAGATACATGAAAATGTTTATCATTTTGTGTCTGCTCAGCATATATTTATTTCTTTGCTTACTTGACAATTGGCCATTCTTGTGTTTTAGTTTTCTTTCTTTCTTTGTTTTTCTTCTCATTAACAAAATATGTGACAGGTCACCTTGGTGGTTCTCTCTTAGATGAACAGGAAGGTGGTTTCATTTTTCTGGGAACAGGGACGTCATAAATTGTGTGTTTTAAGGATCTATGAGAAGACATTTCCAGACATTGAGGAGGAAACGTTTGGAGCAGCAGAGAAGGAAAAGAGGCCCGGACTCTGAGACCAAGAATCATATCCAAGCATTAGGGGATTCGTTTGTGGTACTGGAGGTGGCTATAAATCGAACAGGAAAAGAGTTGCCCGCTATGACGGGTCATGCCAGAGGTAGCTTCCACAGGTAACCAATTCTGGCTCCCCCCACCCAAGCAAGGTGGCAGCCTGCTACCAGCACACTTTTCTGGACACTAAGAGAGACCGCGTGTGGATTTCCAAGTCCCCCTGGGAGTCAGAACAAAGGGCTCCGTACTCTGGAGATGGAAGGGAAATGATGCTCTGGCGACAACCATAAATTGCATCATATCTCATAAACTGCTCGCACGCCTTTCCCCACAACAGACTCTAAGCTCCTGAAGGCCAAAAACTAGTTTTAATTGTTTTATATTTCCCTCAGGACCTGCCCCTGAGCTCAGTGTGCACTTAGTAGATTCCGGTTTCTTTCCATGGGCTTTACTGGAGGAGCCACTTTTCTCCTGCTCTTGTTTATTGTTTAGCCATGATTTAAACTATATTAAAGTGGATTCTAAATCAACATTGAGGATTTTAGATGGTTGATGTTTTCTTCTAGCTGAATGACTCACTCCATTTCTCTTGGAAGCACCCTTGGAAACAGAAAATTAACAAGCTTGGGGGAAGGAGAGAGTGAGAAGGGAGCAGGCAAGAGGATAGGATGCTTGGCTATGAATTGGGAGCAAAAAATGCAATTTATCTTTCAGGAATAAAATTCTGTGAGAAAAACGTGGCCATTCTAGCTCCTGGTGGCAGCAAGGTAGTCACACTATATCTGAAGAGAGTCAGATCTTCCCAGACTTCTTGTCTACCATGTTTATTTAGTTCTCACTGGGAAGTCAGTCTTGACCTGTATCTAGAAGATTTCCTTCCTGTTCAAGATGTCAACCTGTAAAATAGATAAGAAGCTGCATTCAATGCACCTTTATTCAAAGGTTCAAATCCTTCTGAAGCACGATTGTGCCCGGTCTTCAGAGAAAACTGGGTACTTATCAATTCTCTTCATTTTAAAGATGCCAAAACTGAGTCAGTAAAGTCAAGTATCAAGTTCAGCCAAAGAGAATTGGAACCCAATTCCATCCTTTTCATATATATAATTATTATAATTATTATCATTCAATGGCATTTCTGACGCTGACACAGCCCACTCTGCAGAATTGAGCCAGCGCCTGAAATGCAGCCAACAGTGAGGGAGACAATGTTTAATAAAAAATAATCCTGAGACCACAGCACTCCCAGTTTTGAAAGCCTTAAAATAAATTCCAAATTTATTCATAATGGAAATAAATCACAGAATCCAAGGTAGAAAATTATTTCTACGGCTGCTCCAATAAACATAAGACAAGGCCTTGCCAACTCCTCATTATTCAGCTTACTGATGTACGAATGAAGGGTTTTTAAAAGAATAATTCTTATCTGTCCTCATGAAAGGCTAATAAGCAGGTATTATCAGGTTCTAAAAAGAACATGTTCAATTTCAAGTCTTCTAAAAACCTTCTGGTTGTTTTACCCACTGTCTCAATTAGCAGGTGTTTGAAGTCCTGAAAAACTTTCTCACTGCTTAAATTTTATAGTCAATGACATATATGCAGATATAGTAGAGATATTTAAAGAGCTATAGATAGATATCTCATTTATCTCCCCAACTAGATTGTTAAGTTGCTCGTGAATCCAAACTACAGCTAGAGTCTTCCTGTAGGTACTAGTTTGCTCAGGCTGCCGTAACAGAACATCACAGACTAGGTGGCTTAAACAACAGAAATTTATATTCTCATAGTTCTAGAGGCTGGAAGTCCAAGACCAAAGTGTTGGCAGGTTTGGTTTCTGCTGAGGCCTCACTCCTTGGCTTGCAGATAGCCACCTTCTCACTGTGTCCTCACATGATCTTTCCTCTGTGCACATGTCTATGTCCTGATGTTCTCTCCTAATAAAGACATCAGTCATATTGGATTAGGGTCCACCCATATGACCTCATTGTACCTTAACTACCTTTTTAAAGGGGACTATCTCCAAATACAGTCACATTCTGAGGTACTGGGGTTGGACTTCAACATATATGTTTGCAGCAGACACAATTCAGTCCATAATACTATATCTCCCAGGTAAATAACTACTATGGTTTGTTCATGGAGAGGCCTCCATAAATGTGTGTTGATTAAAGACTCAGTGTAAATATATAAGCTAATTCTGAAAGGAGGGAAAAGTAATGGTGAACTTGAGAAAATATTCCACAACATTATCCTTCCAGTTGTTAAAAAAAAAAAAAAAAATGGTTCCTTTCTGACTCTGTGTCAAAGTATACACGCTAGTGCTTCAATGCCAAAGGGAAGCAAGGCCTGCAGTGTGCAGGGAACATTCCATGGAGCTACGAAGTGGTGATGAGACTTTCAAAGGCAGGCCGGACAGGCAGGCAAGGGAGCAAGAGAAAAGACACTGCCGTGACGAGGTGGAAGAGCAACTCCATGGTTCACAGCAGAAATGTAGGTCGCTAGGCGTTTTTCCCCAATTATTTAAAATTATGTAATTGGAGTGCTATTTGACATCAGAGAAATCCAAGTTGAAGTCCTAACTGTCTCTTGTCATGTAAGTGAACTTCAAATTATTAAATCTCTGTTAATCTTCATCTTCTTCATCTGTAAAATAGGTGCATGGCAGCTTTGTCCTGAGGATTAAATATGCCAATTCACTCAAAGTGCACCGCTGACATTAACTGAGCATACAGTGAATGTTCATTTCTTTCTCTCTTGGACTTCCTTCTCTACCAAGACATAGTTGTTCCATAAAAGTACAGGCTGGCTAGATCACTAAATGACCCCACAACTCTGTCACTCTACTTCTTAACTTTTAAAAATCCACATGCCCTCTTCATCATAAAAAGGTTTACTTTTTCATATCCCTTGTTGAGATTTATTACCTTGACCTCTAAGATGGTTTGGAATATTAAAAAGGCAAATAATGCACAAATATTCCCCAAATCTCTCTCTCCACGCCACAGAGAGCACTGAGGATAAGCGTGTGTGTGTGTGTGTGTGTGTGTGTGTGTGTGCGCGCGCGCACGCAGAGGGGTGTTTCAGAGTGGATTCTCATATGCTGCTCTCCAGTTACTTAGCTCCCTCTGTAAGAATTAAATTATTCCCAGAAGTCATAGACAAGTCAAGTCAGCTGTTTTACTTAAAGGAACAAGATACAACCGAAAACCCAAAATGGAAAACTGGGTTTTTAGAAATTGTTTGGTGGGCCAAGCAATCACTGACGTCCTTGTCAGCAACCCAGGACAGGCTCTCACCACCTGATTATTTTTCTAGAAGAAATGCAAATGACATGTGTATTTGTTTTGCAATTTATCAGTAAGTCTACTTACTTGGTGCTTGCTAAGCCTCTGCATTTGACTATATGGGCCCAGCATTGGGAGGGGCAGGGAGGAAGTGAAAGAGGCATCTTTGAGACTTCCTTTGCTTCTTAGTCTGTCTGCATCCTGGCAGAATCCCACCAGACTTGTTTAAACGCATCACCCATTTGATAGACGAAGGGAGCCAAGCTGTGCCAGGTGCCTGTGGCATTGCACAGGGTTAAACAATGGCAGGAGAACATTTCCACAATTACCTTTTGGTTTCTGATAGAAGTTAAGGAGCCAACAAAGTTTGTATAGCATCCCTCCAAAGAGGTCTCAATGGGAGATGTGGGGAGATTTTGAAAATATGAAAGAATATATTGTGTAAAATAATTTTAATGCAAAAAAAAATTCAAGATCTCTACAACCTACCTGCAATTGAATATATGGGTTACCTTTTTCATATTCTGCAATTTCATTTTTTTATATAAGCTACATTCTTCTAAATTGGTTTGGTCCAGTGCCAATCACATAGACACACATATACAGCCACGCTCAAGGAGACTGAAAAATCTTTTTTAGTCACAAAATCTGGGCTACAGTAGTGATCAGACATCTAAGGGTAACCTTCTAGGATTTGCTAATTTTCTCTTTCTGAAACACACCATTTTGACACACCTAGGTCATTCCCTGGCAAAAAGAAAAAAGCGGAGCTCAGCAACTGCTTTATCAGAAGAACTCGTGGCATTAATTTCAAACAAATTTTGGCAGGGATCTGGCAGCACAATACACCTAGAGCACCCACACGGGCACACTCTGGGCACACTCACGCTGCCCTACAACTCTGCTCTATCAGCCCCTACTTCTTCACACTTGGCTCTGGGAGAAACAGACTAAACATCTTAACTCACAGTTATATTTTCTGTACTCAGAACACCCTGATTAGAACCACAGTCTACTTTTGATTCCGTTCTTTGAGACGTCTTTCAGAAAGAAAATCCACCTGTAATGGGAATGTGTAGAACAACAGCTAGAAATAGATACTGAGACTACGTGAACATTTTCCCTTTCACCTGAATTAAAGGCAGCAAAAAGCAAAATTGGAAAATAGAACGGCTCCCTCTCTTAGTCATCTCTGGCTGTCGTCTCTCCATGTTAAGTGCTAAGGATACAAGAGAACAGGACAGATGTAGCCTCTGCTCTCACTGAATTTTCAGAAGAGTGGCAGAAACAGACAAGTCAAGAGGCAATTTCAGGCAGTGTGCTCATGGCTTGCAAGGCCTTTTGCTATCTGACCCATACTTAGCCATGGCAGAGATCTGGGGAGTCAGAGTTGCTCGTTAAGCCGGAGTGGCATGATGAGATCTGCTGTTTAGAAAGAGTGCTTTGGCTGCAGCGGAGAATGAATTGGAGAGAAGTACAGTTAGTAGTGGGAAGACCTGTTATAGGCCATCGAAGTAGCCCAGGGCAGAGACGGCGGTGCCCTGCCTTACAGATTTGACATGCCAGTGGAGAGAAGTGGATGAATTCAAGCGATAACGAGGAAACAGAATCCCTCCCTTCCTTCAACCACGTGAATATGAATGATACATGGCTGGGGGAGGCGGGGAGGAGTGAGATATTTGGCCTAATGTCCTTCAAATACAAATTATCAGCCCATATTTTCTCTTAGAAAATCACTATCTCTCATTCACCTTCACTGAAATTCTTGGTAATTCAAAGAAATATGGAATCTATCATTTATTTTGAACCCAGAAAGGTCACACAGTTCTCCTGGCCAATACAAATGGCTCATTTTGAAACTATCCCATGTGCATCTTCCACAGGACCTGCACTATTTCACTCCTGGCACTTGTTCATCATTCCACTTTCCCAAAGTGAATGACTGAGCAAATGGCAATCAATGTTCCCAATAAAAGTTTTAAGAGATAATTACAGTGACGGGAAGTGCAGTCATTACAATAGTCATGCTGGGTTTGTTGTGATGCTACTAATCACACCAAGTTTTCTGATTCATGTAAATTGCAGATACCTTTACTCCTGTAGGAATCTCTATTAATAGATAATATCATTATGCTAATAGCTGCCTAAAGCATAATTTAAGAATTTCAAGTGATCTAAGCCAGATATTTTAAAACACTATAATAATCTAACAGATATGAGCCAAAAAAACAAATTTTATCACATTTAAGGAAATTATTTTTAAGGAGACACACCTGCAATTTACTCATAAAAAAAAAGTTATGTTACATTGGGCTGAGTGATTAAATGGTGCATGTTTTTTTTAATTGCTCAACAAAATAGAAATTTCAAAATGTCCCATTATTTGAGCTCAGGTTTATTGTTAATTCATAAATGTTTACACATACAGACTATGATTTTAGAATATGCATATATGTGCATATATTCATTCATTCAACAAAACTTACTAAGCACCTACTCTGTGCCCAACGCTATGCTAGGCCCTAAGCAACCAAGAAAAGAATAGAACAAGCTTACGGACTAAAAGGAGCAACATGATTTCAAATAAGTATGATATTAAAATATGTGCCAAATAGAGATCAGTACAAGGCACTATAGTGCTATAAGGAAAAATGCCTTTAACTCTATCATAGAGGGCTTCCTAGAGGAGGTGATTTTTAAGGTGGAGCTTAGCAGAAAAGTCAAGAACGTGAAAAACAGACCTGAACATTGGAGGGATAATCCAGGAACAAAAGAAAAGACTGTTCAAGTGTACAAGAATATGGTGTGATCTAGAAGCTAAATAAATGGGACTTAATCAAATTAAAAAGCTTCTGCACATCCAAAGAAACTATCACAAGAGCAAACAGACAACCTACAGAATGGGAGAAAATATTTGCATGCTACACATGCGATGAAGGGCTAATAACTAGTATCTATATAGAACTCAGGAAAATCAGCAAGAAAAAAATCAAACAACCCCATCAAAAAGTGGGCAAAGGTCATGAACAGAAACTTTTCAAAATAAGATAGACTAATGGCCAACACACATATGAAAAAATCCTCAACGTCTCTTATTATCAGGGAAATGCAACTCAAAACCACAATGAGATATCACTTATCTCCAGTGAGACTGGCCTTTATCAAAAAGTCCTAAAACAATAAATGTTGGCATGGATGTGGAGAGATAGGAACACTCATACACTGCTGGTGGGACTGTAAACTAGTACAACCTCTGTGGAAAGTAATACGGAGATATCTTAAAGAGCTACAAGTAGAACTACCATTTGATCCAGCAATCCCTTTACTGGGCATCTACCCAAAGGAAAACAAGACATTACATAGAAAAGACATCTGCACTAGAATGTTTATAGCAGCACAATTCACAATTGCAAAGATGTGGCAACAACACAAGCGCCCATCAATACATGAGTGGATTAACAAAATGTGGTACATGTATATCATGGAGTTCTACTCAACCACAAAACACAATGATGATCTAGTACCTTTTGTATTATCCTGGGTAGAGCTGGAACCCATTCTACTAAGGGAAGTATCACAAGAATGGAAAAACAAGCACCACATGTTCTCACCATCGAATTGGTATTAACCGATCAACACTTAAGTGCACATATAGAAACATTCATCAGGCATCAGGCAGGTGGGGGGGAGTGGATGGATATATTCACACCTAATGGGTGCTACGCGCACCGTCTGGGGGATGGACACACTTGAAGTTCTAACTTGGTGGGGCAAAGGCAATATACATAACCTAAACATTTGTACCCCCATAATATACTGAAATAAAAAAATAAATAAGTAATTAAAAACAGAATGGAGCACAAGGCCTATTAGGTAGGGTCAGAAGACTACGAAAGACTTGGTGTGCCACAGTAAGGTCACTGAAGCAGGGAAGAAGCACAGATACATTATCTTTGACTTGTTCTTCAGAAAGAGAGAATCTATGTGCTAGGACACTGTTTTTGCTTTTATCAGCATGCCTTATTTTATTGCACTTTGTTTTATTGTGCTTCATAGATACTGTGTTTTTTATAAATTGAAAGTTTATGACAACCCTGCATTGAGCAAGTCTATCAGCACCATTTTTCTAACAGCATGTGCTCACTTGTCTCTGCAACACATTTTGGTAACTTTTGCAATATTTCAAACTTTTTCAGTATCATTACTATCATCATATCTATTATGGCGATCTGTGACCAGTGTTCTTTGATGTTATTCCTGTCATTGTTCCGGAGCACCATGAACCATGTCCATGTGAGAGCGAGAACTGAAATGTTGTGTGTGCTGACTGCCACGCCAACCAGCTGGTCTCCGACCTCTCTCCCTCTCCTTGAACCTCCCTTTTCCCTGAGACATAATATTGAAATTAGGCCAAATAATAACCTTACAATGGCCTCTATGTGTTCAAGTGAAATGAAGAGTTGCCCTTTTCTCAATTTCAATCAAAAGCTAGAAGGGATGACGCTTAGTGAGGCAGGCGTGCCAAAAGCTAGGAAAAGCCAAGGATAGGAGGTTGGGCCTTTGGGAGGTAATTAGATTTAGATGAAGTCATGAGGGTGGAACCCCCATAATGGGATTAGTGCCCTTATAAGTAGAGGAGAAGATACCAGAACTCTCTCTACCATGTGAGGACACAACGAGAAGACAGCCATCTGCAAGCCAGGAAGAGAGCCCTCACCAGGAACCAAATCATCTGACACCTTCATCTTGGACTTATCAGACTCCAGATGGTAAACAACAAATTTCTGTTGTTTAAGCTACCCAGTCTGTGGGATTTTGTTACCGCAGTCTGAGCTGACTAGGACACTCCCCTTCCCTCCCACCCAGTTGACCTGCTAACTCAGATTCATCCCTCAGTTTTTGGCTTAAGCATCACTTCCTTAAGAGGTCTTCCTTGACCACTCCAACTAGTCGGTGATCTCACATCCATGCTTAGCCATGCTGGGAGTAGGTTGCAGCCTGCATGGGTTCACTTGCAGGCTAATGAAAAGCACCCTTTATACACTCAAATACGGACACAGTGTTGAAAAGTATCAACACTTACTAGGGGTTTGGTCAGTGTTATCTTGGAGATTCAGCTAATTATCTGGCAGATAGTTTAAAAGGAAATAGCTTATCCAATGAACTCTAGCTTCACAGCCCTAACTTAAAATCAGGACTCCACGAAACTATATTTGACGGGGAGTAGTGGAGGGCTGCCGCGGGGGAGTGGGGGGCAACAGGGCAGCAGCGTGGGGGTACTTAGTGGAGGGAAAGTAAGAGGAAGCAAGGGAACCCCTAGAAGTAGGGAGATGTAGAAAGTTCTGCATGTAGAAAATCCAGAGAACGCCAGTGTCAAAAATAAATGCTACAGGAAAATATCCCATTTGAATCTATTCTTTTCACCTTCATTGGGAAGTAGTACCCTGTTTTAATATCATCCCATTTCTGCCACCCATATTGTCTTTCAAGTCCTTGGAAACAGTCCTGCACCTGTGGAAGTCTACAGCCTTCCCACAGGGATGTTTTCAAATACCTGCAGCCCCATTCAATCAGGGCAGCACCCAGCCACATATATTTAGGAATTTTAATCTTTCCACATAAATCACTCCCTCCGGCTCCTTAATCATGTGTGACAACTTGCAGTGACTGCATCTCGTGCTCTGATTTCCCTGAAAGGACTTGCAAGCTAAGCAGGGTTCAGCTGAGTCAGTAACTTAGATGGAAGGCACAAGAACCGCACAGGAAATGCACAAAATGAGTCAACACACAGCACATGTCTCTCTGAACCTCGGCTTCTTACCACCTGGAAGGGGGCTCCCTGGGTGGGGCTAGAACCTTGCTGTTTTCCAAATAAGGAGGCAGGCCAGCTCACAAGCATCACAGTGCCATCTCCTCACCTGTGGAATCTAGGAGTTAGACCAGGGGTCCCAAAGGGCCCTTTCAGCTTTAGTATGCTCTGTGTTTGTGTTCCCAATTTCCCTTAACAGCCACGTTGCCCTAATCAGAGTTATAACAGAACCAATCAAGTTGGGATGGCAGGAGGACTTTAAATCAAATGAGGAAGAATTCTTGGACTTTATCAAGATTCCTGGGCCATAGCTCCTGAGAATAAAGCAATGTTCCAGTGTTTTATTATTCTGAATTTAACACTACTGAAACTCCCCACTTCCTTATCTATTAAACAGGGCCTCTTGGTGACAATCTCTGCTTCCTTTGACTCTAATTGTGATGTTAAGATTCATGTAATTTCTGCATATTTGCTTGATCTACTCATACAGACAAAAGAGAGGAACCCAAGGGCCAATTCTTATAATAAGGAACATTCAACTGAGTGCTTCATCATAACAGACACTCTGTTAAGCATTTCACTCATAGTAACTCATTTTAAACTTCATGACAACCCTGCAAGGTAGATGAGAAACTGAGACACAAAGAGATTAAGGAACTTTCCCAGTGTCACACAGATAGCAAGAGGCAATGCTGGGATTTGAACCCAGGTAAGTCTGATTCCGGAGCCACTCTGTTGTTCTACCTAGACCCTTTGGTATTAGCCAGGTTTCTGTTTCCTTAAGGGAATTCCCTAAAGGGAATTGAGAGCATAACAAGAGCTAAAAAGAAAATGATTTAAAAGAACCAAAAAAAAAGGCCATGGAAGATGATAATCTCTAAAGTGGGAGCAAAAGCCATTGAGTCTTCCTGGAAACCTGGAAAGAACACAGGGCAGTGAGGATGATTCAGTGAGAAGCAGAGACCATAAATATTTACTAGCTCTGGCCTAGCATCCAACTTCACAGGGTGGCGAAGACAGTTGGTTAAAACCAAAGGGCACCGGGCTAAGAGTCACACCACGGACTATAGAGTAGTTGAAGTGATGATCATAAATGTAAGCTGGTTAGGAAAGGAAGTGAAGACAGTTGGCACTGGAAAAAAAAAAAAAAAAGACAGAGCAAGGGCCTGGGTGTCCCTCAACATGGATTATCTCACTTAATCCTCCCAACCACATTAGGCTTCACAACCATTTTCATTGGAGTCTTAAGGAGGTTAAGCAAATTGCCCCAGGTGACACAGCAGGTAAGCAGCAGCACTTGACAGAGGGGCCCATGGTCAGGCAACCTGATCCAGAGGCCGAGCTCCTGGCAGAGAGGAGATCCCAGGCACAGAAAGCACCAGAAGTAACTGGGAGAGCCAGGCTTGAAAACAGCAGAGGGGGAGGGGCTGGTGGGCATGAGTGTGGGGTTAGTCTTACAAAGAAAGACTGGAGTTTTCCTCCCGTGAGAAATGAGGGAAAGAGCAAAGATGGAGTGCACACACGAGGACATTCTAGCAAGGAAGGAGAGGCCAGCTCATGTTAGACAGGTCTCATTTTCTCAGTGAATTAGAGCAAAGGTCATCTGCCAAGGTCTCTAATCCTAGAGGAACTCCTCTTAAGTTAGAGCTTAAGACCTTGGCAAGTCTGAAGTAGCTGCTGTCTTGGACTCTACTGCAAGTGAATGCAAGCATTGCTAAACAGCTCTGGTGGCCCTCTCCGAGCTTACATTGTCTTTATAGAGAAATTATTTGCCCTGATTTTGTGGTTTTCTCCAACAATAGCTACAAGTACAGGAATAGAAACAAAGAAAATGACTGTAGTACTTTGCTCATTATTAAAGGCTGCTTGGAAACCCATGGATGTCCCAGAGTGTTTAAATTATCCAGTTTCTTCTAAAAAGCAAAAAGTTTGAGGGCTGATAATCCACACAGTGAAAAACCAAGGCACAATAAGCATGAATCATGAACACTGGCATCAAGCTGCTTGGGTTCAGCTCACATTGGTGCTTCTTGCTAGCAGGTGACCTTGGACAGGTTACTTAACCTCTTTGTCTCAGTTTTTTATCTGTAAAAGAGAATATTGCTTGAACTTACTTCATCAAGGTCTTTTAAGAATTAAATAAAACATATAAGGCACCTAGCATAGTGTTTGAGACATAAGTGGTCAATAAATGTTAACTTTTATTAAGGCTCAAACAAGAACTTCTTGACACTTCCAGTTGCTCAATGTCTTCACCGCTCAACACTCACTCTTAGACACATGACATCTCATGCATATACATGTGTGTACTAAGTCATGTGAGAGACTAGACTCTCTCCCAGCCATCAGCAATGGCTTTAAATCACCCAGCCGTGGTGACTAGTTCCTGTTTTCAGATATAAGCAAAGTGGCGGAATAATGGACTATGAGTTTGTTCCTAGGGAAAGTAGCCAACTCTTCCTTATTTAATGTCAATAAGACCTTGACCTTTCCTGCTTTCTGTACCAGCCTTTCTCTCATACAGCAACCCCAGACCATAAGTCTAGCCAAAGAGTCAATATGAAATTAAACCTAGAATTTTAAAACATTGCCCTGGTCTTTCTCAACAATATTAATTCTTTTTTAGCATTAGATTTTCTATATAGGCCCCCAAAGATTTGCAGAATAGAACTAGTATCGTTAATCATTTTTCCAAATCTCTATAGTCTATTGAGCATCATTTCTTTTTATATTCACCCAGGTGTAGTAATACTTGTTGCCTGCGATTGGGTTCTTATTCTGCATAAGAAAAAGATTTTCTTAAAAATGTGATTAGAGTACAAATGCCTTGTACACTTAGATGTGTTGACTTCCTAAGAACTTCCTCTTCATGAAAGAAATATTTTTTCTCTTTTTCTAGGAAATAAAAATAGTAAAATTCAGAAGCATAATGACTAAGAAGGTAAATAGCATTCATTTCTCTGAATTCCTATGGCTTTTGTTTTGAGGTCATGATCATTCATTTATTTCCCATTTTATTCTCATTACATTGGGCTGGGTGACGAGTCATGCACCAGTGTATAGATTATGTTAGTCTATTGCTTTCAGACACAAGTGGGATCCAGGTTCTAGTTGTCTCCAGGTTCAGGATTTGCATGAGAATCAGAAGAAGGTGACCACTGCTGCTGGGACCTGGGGGCTGCCAGGAGAAAGGCATGAGCTGGCTATGGAAGGTTCGTGTTTCAGGGCTCCCATCTGGGTACCCAAGGACCCTGGCATGTAGCTCATGGATGAAGGAGAGCAGCCCCTCAAAGTGAATGGGATGGCACAGGCCTGGGGCTGGAGATCAGGAGCTGGAAGGATGACTGCATCTACACAGGGAAGACCTGAAAAGACATCCTTCCATCTGCATCCCAAAATCCTGCATAGAGCCTCTCCATGAGAACAGGGCCAGGGTTGGTTCTTTGGCCTCTGATTGGTCTCATGGATAGTCCAGTAAAAGTCCTGCAAACTTGTCACCACCTGGAGACATTCTTGTCAGCTTCTCTTTATATCCCTCTGCTTAAGATGTTGGTCAGTTGCTTTAGACTGTTCATAATTCTTCTTCTCCAACTCTTCAAACTCAAGGATTTCCATTCTTTTAGGAAACTCTGGATTTCTTGGTCACTCCAAGGGTTAATTAACTGGTCTTCTGGTCTTTCTGCTTTATTGGTTTCTTTTTCTTTACTTTACCTCCTGAGAGTTTCTAGTCATTTTAGTCTGATGTCTCACTCTCTCCATTTTTATTTCCGAATTTTCTCCTAGTGTTCTTTTGACCACAACTGTAGGTCCTAATCCTGGGTTGGCAGAGAAAAATAGCACCCATTCTGCCCTAACAGAATCCATAAGAGTCAGGAGGTGCCCGAGTGTGGAAACATGTTTGCTCCTCCCTGCTTCTGGAAGTCTCTCTGAAGTCTTGGGTTGACTTGTGTTCCCTTCCAGGCCGTGTCTCTAACTGTTGCACATGTTACTTTCTTCTTCCTCATGTGGGTAGGAATGTGTTTGCTTCTCTGTCAATACTTAACAAGCTCTCAAAATTAGAGCAGCATCTAGACAAAAATGTTTTGACTAACTGACAGAAAATACGTTTTGTTCAATTGATTCATATAGACCAAGGAACCGGGCAGGTTCCGAACAATGAGGCAGGCTGGGTGTAAGACAATATGAAGTAGTGGGAACTGCAGTTATATGAAAAATGCATGTCCCATCTATGGGGGTAACTGGAACTCAGCTCTGGCTCATCCTTGCCATGAAGTGATGTAGGCTGTATATCGTCAGATGTTCCAATTTTTAGACAGAAGATATATTTTTAATGAGAAATCTCCTGGGTTTTATATGCTGGCACCAATTACAAAAACAAAAGTTGTAATGTAATATAAGCCCAATATAACACATTAGTGTACCAGGTCCAGCCCAGGACCAGCCATTTGCAATATCTTAGAGGAAACTTTCTGAGAAATTGTGGTGAGTAATTCAAACTCTCTGTTATCTATCTTTTACACCAGACCTACCTTCAAGCAGCTTGACAACTACAGCCTGCAGTCCCGTCTTCTACTGCCAGTCATAGCTGGACTGGCTGTCATAGCCAGACTCTTCCCTGAGTCAGTACAGAATGACTAAAACCACGCATTCACACAGCCCACTGAACCCTCTGAAGGTATTGTACAAAACTGAAGTGATGGTAATTGGTAGAAATGGTGTCCAGGTTAAATGTTGTGACAAACCTTTTTAAAGGCTTACATGATTTCATGTTTCTATTGTAGCCCCAGCAAAACAACCTAAAGAAATGACAAGGCTAGTCAAGTGTCATGTTTCAGATATCAGCTTATTGTCTGCAGTGGGAGAGACAGGCAGGGTCAGAAGGGGATGGTCAGTCTCCCATCCCCACCAGCTCCAAATTAGTTGGTACATAGCAAAGATTCCGACTTTCCTATGAAGCAGAAAAACATGTCCCAAATATTCCTTTGAAGAATATTTAACCAATAATAGGTTTGCATTCTTATCGGAATTTATATATTTTCTTTTGGCATAAAATTCTTGTTTTCATTCATCCTTTGGAGCCCATGTAAGTCTCAGTACTTTCTCTAAAACAAAACACTCCTGAAATTCTCTGAAGATGGGTCCGGTGTCATACCAACCTTTCTATCCCCAGCACCTGGCACAATACTGTCACAGAATAGAGATTCAACAAATATTTGCTTAATGAATGAACTAACGATGGCATGATTGCACTCAATCCATGCCTTAAATGGTCTTGATTTATAGTCACACTGGAGGAAGAGGATCAAAAAGAAAGGAGGACAAAGATCAGCATCTTTAAATGCAGCATGCAGTGCTTTCTTTTTTCTTTTAAGATACTTTAGAGAATTGCAAGGTAATTTATCTAATCCACCGTGTCAGGAGGAATCTGAAGACACATCTCTGCCTCCCTGCTAAGTCGTAGCATGTGCTGATTTGAGGTGGCTCCAGAAGTGAAGATAAACAATTAATTGCACTATTAAACAAACACTTTATGTTCCCTTGAAAATCTTTAACAAGAGCCTTGGTGTCAGAGAGGAAAAGATGCTGAGACATCAGAACCACGAAAGAGACATTAAATTTCTCTCCGCCTGCAGCCCTGTGGCAGCTGTGTCTGCTCCCCATCCCTGCCAAGTTCACAGTCTTTAACATGACACCGAGCTTGACAGAGAAATTGCAGGTACTTGAGTATGTATCTGCATTGCAACAGATGTCAGCATCACATTCAGAAGGAAATTGAATTACAGATGGAAGGAGCTTAGGAGTTGAGAGCATCTGTTATACGAATCTGGATTTGAGAGAATACATTTGAAAAATAAGTCTCCTCAACTTCGAAATGAACTAAAATTGTTCGGGATGCTCACTGCCATTCCTTTCTTTCTCTCTCTCCCTCTCTCTCTCTCTCTCTCTCTCTTCCCTCTTCCCTCACTGCCTCACTGCCTCTCTGCCTTTTAGAGGGAGTGAGAAAATGTTCAAGTTTTTCTACTCTATCAAGGTAAAAGATATTCATAGAAAACATTTCAAAGAATAATGTGTCATCTGTATCAGTAGTAGAATGTCAATTTAAAATGTTAGAATGTTCTAAAGATTCTTTTCAAATAATCCCAGTATCCTTGCCCTAATAAAAAGCACCATGCTGTCTGGATGACCTATTATGCTTGGACAGTGTAAAACACCTAGAACTGCATGTGACCTTTTCCGTTGCTGTTGTCCATTTTGTTTTAGTTAATGTGAGCAGGGACCGTTCAATCCAGGTAGTTATTATCAGTTCATTCAACAAAGAAGGCACTGTTTGAGCCAAGAATTCTCAGAGGGTAGTTTATAGCTCTAAGTAAAATCATTCATGATAAATATGAGTCTTAAACTACACACAGGATGCAGCTCACTCCTGCCCAATCATGTTCCGACAATGGCTCAACTCACACTTGACAGAACCAGTCACAGTTACATGGACTGCGGGCTGCAAAGGAAATGACGGAAAGCACACACTCACTCTACACAGGTCCAAACACCAGCTGCTAGACTCTTGTGCCTTTTCAGTTATCTGCAGTCTCATCTCCAATTGTGAAAGACAGATGATTTATAGATTCTAATTGGTAGGACAGTGATCATCTGTGACCTCTCAGTATCACCCTGGAGACCAGCTCATGCCTAGACCAGGATAACTGTGCCCAAGTATGCTTAAGCTGCAATAGGACTATAGTCTAGCCTACCCAGGCCCACCACCACCGCCATGAGCTTCAATTCCTAAATAACTCCTAAATGTCTTCTACTAGTTGAGATCCAAGGTCTATGTTGGCCTCAGCACAGTTGCCACACCAGCTGGTGCCCAAAAGTGAGCAAAGGGAGATGGGAGGAAAGTGGAAGGCTTTGCCCAAAAACAACAAGCAATGCAGAAGGATAAATTCTACACCAAGGGGGCAGAATTGCTGTTGGACGAGGAGTGGCTGTTTAAATACAGCTATGCGGGGCCGGGCTTCGTGGCTCACGCCTGTAATCCTAGCTTTCTGGGAGGCCAAGGCAGGCGGATCGTTTGAGCTCAGGAGTTCAAGACCAGCCTGAGCAAGAGCAAGACCCCGTCTCTACTAAAAAAATAGAAAGAAATTATCTGGACAACTAAAAATATATATATATAAAATTAGCCGAGCATGGTGGCACATTCCTGTAGTCCCAGCTACTCGGGAGGCTGAGGCAGGAGGATCGCTTGAGCCCAGGAGTTGGAGGTTGCTGTGAGCTAGGTTGACAACACAGCACTCTAGCCCGTGCAACAGAGTGAGACTCAGTCTCAAAAAAATACATAAATAAAAACATATGGGTGTGGAAAGAGCTTTTGAGATGAACTAATGGAGATCACTGGAAGCCAGAGCTGGGATCAATTATCCGTAAAAATGAAATTTATACCTCCCTTTACGGGACTTTTGAAAAGCCTTCACTGTTTCTCCCTGCTCCTCGAGGAGTGGCACTCCACTTGGGAGGGAGCTTCCCCGAGTGAAGACGCTGGGCATCGGGACTGCTGGGTGTGTCAGCTCGCACTTTCCCTCCACCTTCACTCTAATCATGATGAATGCCATGGTTTGGGCACATCTGGCTAAAGTCAGGAGCGTGAGGCAGCCACATCTGGAGTCTAATGTTATTTCATCTCTAATCTAATAGCCAACTTCCCAGTTCTGAAGCTGACAAAGGACTTGAGTGCAGAAAAATGAAAGGATGATCACTAAACTTTGTTGGCTTCCAAGCACTCACTCTTGCCTCAGGGAAATTTATATCCTATTCCACTGAAGACACCGCTCAAGTGACAGTCATAACTCAATAAGCGCGCTCACAAGATTTTCCAAAGATTGACATTCTTACTGATACTCCTTTACCCTATGGTTTGGGTCAAACGCAGACCGTGGAAATTTTCCCTTTATACCATCAGCTCAAGGTCATCCATTCATTGAGGAAAAAAATATCCAGTGTCCATTTTCAAAGTTCCCAATCCATTTTTATTTTCTTTGTCTTCGTTAATCTTATTGATCCTCTCACATCTTTACACCCTCTCAAGATCATTGCTTTTTAAAATTTTACTTAGTTAGTTGGATTTTTTATTTTTGATTAGAACATCCTTAAGAGGTCTTTGTTAAAATTTTTCTTACAGCTGCTGCCATTTAAAATCACGTATAAACCCCTCATTTTAGGATCCTTGTTCTCAGTGTTTACAATTTAACTTCATAATATTTCACAGAGCTTGATTGGCCATAGCATCTGTTTACTTATCCTTGAAATAGAATTCCTTAATATGGATCTAATATGACTTTATTTCAATATCAAACTTTGAAAATATAAAGTAAAGTATTATGCAACTGTTCCCTGAACTATAATCTTAAATAAATGAATTTAGTTCATGTTTCCATAGGTGATACCAAAGGTAGTTACTCAACTACAGAAGTGGCTGAAGAAATGAAGATATTACTTGACAGCCTGGAGCTCCCAAGACTTTTTATTTCCCTTGGAAACATCTAATGAGCTCCTGACTTGTGCAAGTGTGAGACAAAGTGCCAAGGGGGTGAAAAGCAACTTGGAAACAATCTCCGCCCTGGTGGATGCTCATCCTCTAGGAGGAAAAGCAGAAGCGGACCGGTAGATAGAATGTCAGATAGTATTACAGAGCCAAGGCCAGAGGGAACTGGGACAAGGTTAAGTGTGGGCCAAGCCCTGAATAATTAGCAGAACAAGGATGTCTGGTTGTGTTTGCTCTAAATCCTGCCCCAAGAGCCATAGGCGTCGGGGAGCCTCCTATCCCAGTCTGCCCCTCGGAAAGGTGACCTTATGATTGGGGACCATCCATCACAATTTACTACATCATTTCTATCCGAAGAAATGCAGGTGAGCGCGCTCCTGCAGGCCACCTCGGCAAAATGCAAATGGTATTTGGTGAGCCCGAAGAGGGCTTATTGGTCCCAGGCTCGCCTGTGAAAAGTCGGAGAGAGATGAAGCCATTTGCCATGTTGTGGGCGTGGGTGCGCGGAAGGGGCCGTCCAGGCTGCGCCCCGCATTTCATTGCACCCCGCACCCCACCCTCACCCTGGCGCCGCGGGTCAGAAACCGACCGGGAAACCCGCACGCCTTGCCCTGACGGTGCCTGACGGGCCTCTGGTCCCCCTGGGTCACTCCTCAGACACCAACGGCCCCTTCCCGCAGCATTTTCAACAATCCACTTCCGACTACCTTTTTATGACTTTACAACACAGTTTTTCCTCGAATTTTATGGCATTTCATTAAAGCCGCCAGAAGGTGATACTGCCCCTTTTCTAGGAGTGAAATAAATTCAAGTTTTATCGCTTCTGGAAATGCCCGAGCAGCTGTCAGGACATTTGATAGATTTTCTCAATTACAGGACTTGTGGAGCATTTTATACTTACATCTGCGACCGAACCCAATATAGTAGACGCTCGTCTTGCCTCCCCCTCTTTTATCGCGTGCATCCTCTTCCTTTTTAATGACCAATTTGTTATTGTTTTCCTTTTAATTCTCTTTGCCTCCTTTTTTTCCCCTGCATTTTGTTTCTCTTTGTCTCTTTTTCTTTCTTTTTTTTTTTTTTTTCTGTTTGGTTTAGAGAATGATGCATTCTTGCACAAATTTACATTCTTCGTAAAAGAGAAAGGAAGGCAGGGAGAATCTTACCAGGCTCCATAGAAAAAAAATAGTTAATTAAAATTTAAAAGCAAATCAATTTTTCCATAGGGGAATTTACTGTTAAAGCAAGGTACACTTTGCACTTGCAGTATTTATTAATGTGACATGACATATGTTGAGTTTCTTCCTAATGGGATAGAGGCTTTGGATTGTGTGACTTTTTACACTAACAAGGCTGTTCATTGATGTTTCTCTTCATTATCAAAAATAGAGAATATCAACTTTCAGTGACAATTTCGTGGATTATTCAAAAACTGCTGAACCATGGTCCCAATGGATGCTAAATAAATTAAAAAGGCTGATGTGTAACATAGGCCATACCAATAGAATGTGCAGACAGACTGTGGTCTGATAACATTTATCTCACTGGCTTTAAATGTATCATCTTGTGCACAGAGCAGAAACCTCAGAAAGCAAATAGGTGATCAAAATATCTTTGTTTTCCTACAAATGCTTTGCATTTAAATAACATTTTAAAACTTTGAAGTATTTTCTCATACATTACTAAGTATAACTTCCCCAGCAGTACTGGAGGGTAAGCAAGATGAGTATTGTTATCCTTATGTTACAGATATGGAAACTGAGGCTTACAAAGGACCAGTGCTTTGCCCAAAGTTAAAAGTGGAATCTTAATTCCAATCTAGCTCTTCTAACTCCAGTTCTAGCATTTTCCCTTTATTGTTGATCCCTCACAGTACCTGACGCTCTCAACAAGAAACAGTTAATTCCTCAGTTTCTGTATAGAACACCGTACTAATACATCACAAGTACATGAGACTTTATAGTCTTCAAAATGTGCCCACGCCAGTCTCTGAAATTTCCCCTCTGTCATTCTTTATACAATTACTTCATTTAATTTTTATAGCTCAAATCATCCTCTGAAATTCCTTATTTATTTACTCACCCATTTATTATCTTTTCAGTTATCTAATGCTGTGAAACAAACCACTCCAAAACTTAGTGGTTTAAAAAAGAGCATCACTTTATCATTTCTCACCAGTCTGCGGGTTGACTGTGCTCAGTTGGGTGGTTTTTCTGCCCCATGTGGTGCAACTGAGGTCACCCATGGGGTTGCATTGAGCTGTGAGCTTGGCTGAGGCTGAAACATTAAAGACAGACTCTCATCCTCCAGGCACTTCCTCCAAGTGGTCTTTCAACATTCAGCTATCAAGTCCAAGCTTTTTTATGGCATAGCAGCTGGCTTCCAAAGAGGAGCATTCCAAGAGCTAAAGCTCCAACATACAAGCACTTTTCAAGCTTCTGCTTGCAATCACTCTTGCTATTATTATCTCATTGGCTAAAGCAAATCACACAGCCAAATCCAGAATCAGTGTAGGAGAGGACCACCCAAGGGTGTGAGCATCATGTGGCATGTGTGAATTATTATCATATTAGGAGCCAAGAAGGTAATAGTGTACTCCAGTATTTAAAGAGGGAACTACTGCAAGGTCAACTCTATGCCAGCGAGAACTTTGTACCATAGCACTAGAAAAGTTCCTGACAAATAATAGAAGCCCAATAAAATCCTATGAATTAGGACAGATTTTATTAACTCATTGCCTCTTATTAAAACACATTTATTAAAGTCTAACCCCTCATACTCCTTCCCCATCATTAGCTTTCTTAAAGGGTACCTACTCTCCTGCCCCTAACATGATGGATTCTTTCTGCCTCGTTCTGAAATTCTATGTAAATGGAATCGCACAGTACATATTCTTTTTGTTTGGTTTCTCTTGTCACCATTGTGTTTGCGAGGCTTAATCTGTGTTGCTGTGTGAAGCTGTAATTTTTTATTCTCATATATAATATTTCATAATATGAATACACCACCATGTATTTATCCATCCTACTGCTGATGAATATCTGAGTTGTTTCCAAGTTGGAGATACTATGGCAATGTTGTTATGAACATACATGTTCATGATTTTGGGTGAAAGTATGCATTCCCCTTAGATATATCACCTATAAGTAGAGTGGTTGAATCAAAATAAAGATGTACTCAGCTTTAGAGATACTCCCAAACAGTTTAGCAAAGTCGTGGTGCAATGTACACTCCGTCAGCAACAACATTTGGGTGTTCAAGTGACTCCACATCCTCATCAACACTTAAAACGCTTTTTCCTTTCAGCTTTCTGGGGGTGGACAGAGATACCACACTGTGCTTTTAATTTGCTTATCTTTGATCATTAATAAAGGTGGTTTATTAGTTTACTATGGTTGTTGTAACAAATTACCACACACTTGGTGGTTTAAGACAACATAAATTTATTCTCTCACAGTTCTAGCGACCAGAAATACAAAATCTAGCTGTTAACAAGACTACATTCCCACTGGAGGCTTTAGGGCAGAATCTATTCCTTGAGTCTTCCAGCTTCTGGTGGCCATCGGCATTCCTTGACTTGTGCCAACATCATTCCATTCTCTGCCTCTGTTTTCCTGTTCCCTCTTCTGTGTCAAAACTCTCTCTGTCTCTCTCTATATAAGGACACATATAATTGCATATAGTGCCAATCCAGATAATCCGCCATAAGTTTGTCCCTTCAAGATCCTTATCTTAATCACATCTTTTGTCATATAACATAATATTCATAGGTTCCAGGGATTAGGAAGTGAATATATCTTTGGGGATGGGGGACATTTTTCAACCTACAGGTGGGTACAATGTATATGTCCTCTTTTGTCAATTGCCTGCTCAAGTCTTTTCCTGTTTTTCTATTGAGTGGTCTGCGTTTTTTTATTAATTTGTTAGAACTTTACTATTTTTAATACAAATCCTTTATCAATTACATGTATTACAGATTCTGGGGCTTGCCTTTTCACTCTTCTAATTGTGTCTAGATATTAGTATAGTCCAATTTATCTCAATTTTTAATAGATTAATAAAATAGGTTCAGAGAAGCCCAATGACTTTTTCAGGATGAATATCTAAATAGAAGGGAGCGATCAATCTCATGTCCATGTTACCAAAGTTCATTAAAGGATGAATGGGTTTTTGTAATGCTGTAAAACCACAGGGTATTTCTAAATGTTTCCTTTAGCAATTATAGTTTTTATTTTTAAAAATAATCGAAGTAATAAAGTAATCAATTTTTTTAATTAGATAAAGTTTCCAAACTTGGTTCATCAAAATTCCAATGGGCTTTTTTTGCAGAAATTGACAAGTTGATTCTAAAATTCATATGAAAATTCAAGAGGCCCTTTTGGCTATTTTTAGCCAAAATAAACTAAAAAGAAAAAAAAGTAGGAAGATTACACTTCCCAATTTCAAAACTTACTATTAAGCTACAAAAACAAGACAATGTGATACTAGCATAAGGATAGATCAGTGGAATAAAATTTAGAGTCCAGAAATATGCCTATATATCTTGGTCAACACCCTTGGTCAAGAAGGCTACCTAAATCATTCAATAGGAAAAGAATAGTCTTTTTAACAAATTATACTAAGACAACTGGATAGCCACATACAAAAGAACACCCTACCTCATAAAACTCTTGGAAGAAAACATAAGCATAAATCTTCATGACCTTGGATTAGGCAATGGCTTCTTAGATATGACACTAAAAGCAAGTATAACAAAAGAAAAAATAAGTAAATTGGACTTCATCAAAATGTTTAAAATTTGTGCTGCAAAAAACACCACCAAGAAAGTAAAAAGACAGACCATAGAATGGGAGAGAATATTGGCAAACCAAATATCTGAAAAGGGATTTGTATCTAGAATATATAAAGAGTTTATACAACTCAATAATAAAAAGACATATTAGCCCAGTTTAAAAATGATCAAAGGAGTTAAGTAGACATTTCTCAAAAGATGATATACAAATGGCCAATAAATACATACAGAGGTACTCAACACAGTCAGGGAAGTGTGAATCAAAACTACAATGAGATGCCACTTCATGCCCACTAAGATGGCCAGAATCAAAAAGAGATAATAACAAGCATTGCCCAGGGTATGGAGAAATTGGAACCTTCATACACTCCTGATGGAAATGTAAAATGCTGCAGCTGCTTTGAAAAAGAGTCCAGCTATTACTCAAGACGTTAAACATAGATTTACCATATGACCCAGCAATTTCACTTCTCAGTATATACCCAAGAGAAATGGAAACTATATCCAAACAAAACCTGCATGTGAATGCTCATAGCTGCATGATGCATAACAGCCAAAAAGTAAGAACAACTCAAGCATCCATCAACTGATGAATAGATAAAGAAAATGTGGTATATACATACCAGGGAAATATTATTCCTCCATAAAATGGAATGGAGTACTGATACACACTACAACATAGATGGACCTTGAAAACATTATGCTAAGTGAAAGAAGTCAGTTACAAAAGACCACATGTTGAATGATTCCATGTATATAAAATATCCAGAACAGACAACTCCATAGAGACAGAAAGTGGATTGGCGGTTGCCTGAAGCTGGGGGCATTATGGGGGGAAATTATAACTGGCGATTAGTAAGTATGGGGTTGCTTGTTGGGCTGATGAAAATGTTCTAAAATGGATGGTGGTGATGATTGCACAACTTGTAAATACACTAGAAACCATTGAATTGTACACTTTAAATAGGTGAATTATATCTTGATGAAGCTGTTATATTGAAAAAAAACTTTTGGTTTTACAATCTAAGTGAAGTTCGTCACTCTATTCATTAGAAATAGTCTCTCCTTAATGCTAGCCCATGTTATTATCTTTTGATAAACCAGAAAGTATTTTATATATTTGAAAAATCCTGAAGACATTAATATGGGTGTTTGACATATTTCAGATAATATCAATGTTATAAGAAATAGTCTGTGGTCTAGTAGAAAAAACCCTGGACTCAGAGGCTTTAATATTTAATCACTGGGTACTTTGAGCAAGTTACTTAACTTCTCTGAAACTTCATTTAAAATAATAATAATAAAGAGTTAAACAACCTCATAGAGATGCTAAGAATTAAACGAGACAATTATGTGAAAGTGCTTGCCAAGTGAATGAATTCTGTGAATAGTAAAGAGAGTTTAGGTATAGGGGAAACCTGGATGTTACACTCAGTACTGCCACTTTCTTACTGGCTCTGTGACTTTGGGTAAGTTATTTATCATCTCAGAACCTTATCTTCCTTATCGATAAAATCAGGATGATAATAGTTAAGTCTGGGGGTTGTTGTAAAGGTCCTGTCTTTCAAGCCAGCATAGTTCCTGGCTAATGGCAGAAAGCAACTATTATGATGAGCAGTGTTAATAATGGTAAAATACTGTATAAATGTAAGATTTATTACTATTCTGAAATACTAATGTGGCAATATGATGCCAATATCCCATCTGCTTAAAACAGCCAATTCCACTACGATCAGGAGAAAAGGAAGGTATGGGATGTTCAACTCAGCGAGGGGGCATGGGTTACCGCCCGTGGGGAGGGAACGCAATTTTCTGATTTCCGTGTTTCACAGAAAAAATTCAGTTTCTAATATATCTATTTACAAAACCCAAATACCCTGTCCCTTTTACAATCCCTTAGTATTGCCTAATATTTATTAAAAGCTGCCTACGTGGGCATATGATTCCCCTCAACAACTTGAATTTGAAAAGATGGATAAACATATTCTTTGTTAATGTTTACATTAAGCCAATTAAATCACACTCCATTCATTTGGTATTTATAATTTTAGAAGGACATCACCTGATATAAATGACTTACCAGGTAAATGAGTGCTATAAACATAACTATGAAAAGTGTTTAAGAAAACTTACTGTGCTCTTTTTAAATGTAACTTGTCTCTGCCTGTATAGTCTAACTTAGCAGTCACTTGTAACTGTCTTTCCACGTGTCTCCTTTCCTAGACAGAGCGCTTGTCCATAAAGAACTCAGAACTTACTTATTTTTGTATTACATTTCCAGGGCCTAGTGGAGGGTCTGGCACATAGTATACATTCATGCAATAAATATGAACCAAAGGCTTGCTGTTTCAAAGTATTCTGAATACTTCTGAATCCATTTACTTAAAAGCAACTAGTATGCACATCAAAAATTATTCCTTTTTATTTGCTTTTTTAAAACAACTTTATTAGGAAATTTTTTTGCTGATTTAGTTATATGTTTCTGTAAGTTATTAAACATCACATCTGCACTTCTTTACAAAATGTGGTATAATTTAGATTTTTCACAAATTCAGTCCTTTCCCCAAATTAATCTGAACTAGTGAAGCTTCACTGTGCTAAACCAGTATTTGTGTTTTCAATTTTGGTTTTAAATAGGCATATTCTTAGATCCAGACTTCTCATCCCTGATAAATTCACCACTGGATTGGTCGCGATGATTCAAGAAAGTTTATGAGTTAGAGGTAAATGTAAATAGACTGTTGGTTACATTTGCTTTAAAACTAACGCTAGCACTTATTTTGGGTGGAGGGTACACAGGTGTTTATTACAATATTTTTTGTATTTCCTGTACTTTTTTTTAATTGTTTAGAAGTAAAAGAGAAGGAAGAAACATTAGGAAGCTGCCTTCCAGAGTGTTGAGTGAGAATTTGCTCTGGACCCCACAACTAGGATGATTGCTCAGTAGGCAGGAAAGCCAAGGACGAGTAGGTCCAATGTACAGAAAGGAATTAATTCAGTGAAAGAAATAGATGAGAGGTCTAGGGCTGTACAAGCCAGCATTGGCCTTATTTTTTAACTACTTATAATGAGTCGGTGGTATTTTTCACTTGGGGATCAGTTTTTTTTATGTTTGGTTGATTTTTTATGTCTGTGAAATACCCAGAAATCACCCTTCAATCCACAATTTCATATGCTTTCTCTTAAAAAGACAGACATGTTCATAGATAATGAACTATCTATGTTAAGCTAGAATCCAATTCTTCCATAACCTTATTTGTATCTGTGTCTTCTTAAACTTCCCTGACAATGATTCCTAAATTGCTTAGGGTGCTGAGGAAAAAAAAAAAGCTACATAGACATTTCTATAATACCCTGGGCAACACCAGTCTGACAGAAAAAAAGTCCTTCCTGATGGTAATTAGCTTTATTCTGCACATGAGATTGTATTATCCTTGTCTTGGCAGGCAAAGGTTGCCCTTGTTCATAAATTTTATCCTGCCCACAGACTAATCTAACTATAGTAAATAATTTTCTCAATTCACAATTCTGTTCTCTCCAACCTGCTCATTATTTTCTATATTTTTGCAATAAGCACTACAAAATTGCATGTTTCATTACTGATTCAACATCTCTGTGAGTGATGCATCTCGAAGCCAATTTCTTACCTACTCTGCATCAAAAGTGCTATATCCCTCAGTCTTTCACACGGTAAAATCTCTGTTCAATAAGAGTAGTTAATTTTTGATCAGGAAAGTGGGGGTTGTAATATTTTTACAACACTGGCAATATTGCAGAAACAGAGAAGCAATATTTTATTTGTCACTGCAGGATGGTGGAAAGAGCATCAGATGAGGTGTCGGAACATCAGGAGACCTTTAGCTGGGCAACCTTGAGCAAGTCTCTATCTTTCTGAGCTTCAGGTTCACCATCTATAAAAATATCACCCATTCTCCAAGGTTATTTGTGGGCTCAAATAAAGGAAGTAAAAATATTTATAAATTGTAAAGAGCTACATATACATGGAATATTGGTATTTAAAATCACGTAAAAATTTTAAAAGGCCTAATTCCCACTCCATGGGCATGTGGCTGTACGTTCCTGAAGGAAATTCCCAAATTGAACCTGCAATGTGGACCACCCGCATTTACTCTTTGTTCCCAAGTAAATCCTCCTGCTATATCCTTGTATCTTATGTTGGATTTTTGTTGTTGTTGTTTGTTTCTGTTTTTGTGTGTGTGTTTTGTTGTTGCCCTCCGAAGCATTGATTTTGTAGCTTTCCTCAATAAGGACAAGGGAAAATTTTCATAGGCAGAAATTCATCTCCATACATGCTATCATTCCATCAGTTCACTGCTCTAAGGGAGACAGCCTACAAAACCTTAAACCTTTTTTTAAAGACCTCAGTGATATATGAACATTCATTTCCAAACGCTCCCACTAGAGTCGTTCTAATCCGGGGAGCTCTAGGGACTGTTTGCACGCGGTCTATATGAAGTCATTTCTCAGGCACTTCTCCTGCATGTCATGTAGCCAACAGGCTGAATCAACCACACGCAGTAATGAAAACATCCTGTATTTATAGGAGTATTTCTCCAAGGAACATCCTTCAGCAGGAATGCCTGAAAGAGTTCTAAGAATTGAAGGACATATTTCAGACATGTCTAACCTGTCTCCAAACCCCTATAAAAATGGTCAGGATACCAAACTGTGCCTTTCCCCGCCTTGTGCTGTAAAATGAAATGGGAGAGTTGTTTGGCTTTATGGCTCTCCATGTCATTGTGTCTTTTTGCTATTACATGGGTGTAAAAAAAATAAATAAAAATAAGCTATATGAAGCATTATGCCATGTCACCACCTCACCAAGCAGCTAAATTACTTCAACTGTGAATTTTGTTTTATCTTACAGAATCCTTTTGAACATCAGTCTGTACAAAATAGTCTACAAACAAATAATTTTCAGATTTCACACTCACACACACACACGCGCACAGCTCTTGGCAACCAGAAATGCTGGAAGGAGAAAAAAAAACACGGGGAGGATTTGTAGCAAACCAAAGTTTACATTTTCTCTTCTTTAAAGTGAAGTTGGACTAGATTTGCTTTGGGATTCTTGTATTGCTTAAATTCTTGAAATACATAAACCAATAGCATACTGAGCAGTTAATTATTTCATAATAGATGATAAGATGCATGTTCTTCAAAGCTTTTCCATGGGTAGCCTTTATTCAAAGGCTTTATTCACAGTGACCTAGAGCAGAGAGGTTCCCACAACTTCTGGGACACCAAGTTATTGCTTATTTCCTTGGTCAGGGTGGAAAAAAAAAGAGGGATCTCCCCTAGAGGAAGGTGCTCACGTGCCAGTAGCCACGTATCAGGCCTCACTTCACGAAAGCAGACAAGAAGATATCAAACCCCACTTAGAGATTGATGGAGGTAGATCCAATCCATTGATCAAGGATCTTTGCTGAAGGGTTGGTGCTCACCCAAATGATGGGATTTTCAATCATCCTCTTTGCTATGCTAACCAGATTTGGAGACCTGCTCACAACTCTGGATGGCATGGAAGCTCAAAACATAAGTTTAAAGAGGTGAGGGAAGTGGCGGTAAAGAGTGTCTCATGATCATTGTCTAATAGTGAAGACATGAAGATTGAGCATAGCCATGATGTCTTGAGCACCTACTATGTGGCAGGTACTGGAAAGATACGTGACCTACACTGCCTTATCACAGTATGGCAGAAAATGGTTGTCTGTTCTCTCCACACCCTTCGTCCCTTTCCATTTTCACCAAGGAGACGACTTCAGTGTAGTCATTCAAAGTGACCTTACAAGAAGCAGTTAACGTGAGCAGAAGTTTGTCTCGTGGATGCTCTGAAGAATCTGGCACACCCATGCCTGTACCGTTGAGGACCTTGAGGACCCATCAATGATCCACCCTCATCACCCTCTACAGAGAGAGACAGGAGCAAGAGTTTCACCAACCTTGCCCAATTCTAGTGCCAGGAAATGGAGCTAGGACACAGTGGGGGATCAAAGAGACAGGAAAAAAAGAAAGATCAGGGAAAAATAAAAGTCTGCTTGAAAACTCATCAAAGGCTAACACATCAAAAGCAACCCAATGAGGAAGCTTTGCACCTCACTCTTGACTTTGTACGTATCCACGATCAGCTTAGACTGAGCTCTTCCAAGTAACAGACTGTTTTTCAAGCCTTTCTAGATGTTGCAGGGTTATATGATCCTTACTGCAACCTATAAAGGTCAGAAGAAGAACTAAAGCCGAGAGAAGTTAGGTAATTTGCTCAAGTACACACAGCTAGTAAGCCAAGATTCCAGTCCAGGGCTGCCTGACTCCAAAGTTTGTATTAGTCACCACACTACACACCTTCTCATCAGTGACAACCCTCCTGCCATGTTTCCTCTACCCCACTAATGTACACAGGTCGTATAAAAATTCAATATTCATCACTCTCTTTAAGCAGTTATTTGTGTTGATGGCATGTTTATTCACATATTTCTAGGTGCCTCATAATATTTGAAATAACTTCCTCCACTATTCATTCCACATTTATTCAACACATAGCTCCTGAGTTCCTAAGCCAAGCCAGGCATTGTGCTGGCTACTTAAGAAAGTCACAGTCCACTGGAAGAGATCACATTAAAATGAAAATAAGTGCTTGGTTTCCCATGGTACAGTAAGGCATAACCAAGAGATTAGAGCTTGCTTATTGAGCTGCAATCCAAAACCACATTATTGGGCTATAATTTTCTATGTGATTGACAAGAAAGGACTGAGCAACTGGCCCAAGGTCAAGCAGCTAGTCAGCAGTAGTTCATTTCACATCCTTTATTATCTCTGACATACCATGTTTTCATGATTCACCCCCTCTTAATAGCCTTATGTAATGTTCAAAACATATTTTATGTTTTAAAGACATTTTCTAAATTTAAAGCCAAAGAAGCAAAAGCGTCAAAAGCTAACATTGGGCTAGATCACATTTCGGCTGCCAGCATTAAGGACAGCAGAGTGCCTACAAGGTTTGGCTTTCCCCCAAGCATATTTCCAGGCCATGGAAGCAGTTAATTCTACCCTAAATGCATGCTGTGTCCTCATCTCCTCAGTAGCCCACTGTCCGGGCTGCGACTTAATTGGTTTGGGTTGGGTAATTCATAGTGCCTCATTAGGGCATCAAAACACATACTAGGCTCTCTAGTAATTTTCTCCCCTGAAAGAGCATTGATTGGCTCCTTCATCAGGAAAGGAATTAGCTAAAGGACTCTTGGGTTTGTACAAAGAGATTAAGTCCACAATGGACAATTTCAAAGTGCATTGTACAATCAGATTTCTTTGAGCCTGTCAATCATATTTCTCTTCTCTTGCTAAAACTTCTTGCACATCTACCCAATAGCAAGTGACTATTAGTTACCTTGCAGAAATTACGTAAACTCTAAATGTTCTAAAGTTTTTACTTGCCAGTTTTCCAGTTGTCTTTTGTCTGAGATGAACATTGTTAGTGCACCGATAGGAAAACCATCAAAAGATGGCTTTTCTGCTGACACTGATTGGTAAGTACTCTGCCTCTACTCTCACTATAGCAAGCTTTGTTAGTGCTGTCTGCATCCACTCCCCTCTGCACATCATAAGGTGTTAACTGTGAATACCTGCAATTCTCTGCTTATGTTTTCTGGCTGTAAGAGACAGGTCAGCCCTCCTGCATGGCAAGCCAGAAGTTTTAGGGTGTTGATGCCCCTGGGTGCAGCCCTCCACCAATGACAGATGGGATTTGGTAGGTAAATACCCCAGATTCCTCACCGCTAAGTTGGAGTAACTCTAGGTTATGTTCTACACTCTCTCCCAGAGTTTCCGGGCAGAATAAGCTGGGGTTGCCTAAAGTGATGATTAGCTTAAGAATGCAAATTTCAATGGCTTCTTTTCCTGCCCCATCTTATTTCCAAATCCACTACCAGTGTTTCTTGAGGTCACCTCCCAAATATACTATTTTCATTTGACTTATTATACCAGTGTCTGCTTTTGAGGTACCTTAAGTGAAATACTCATCATGGTCCAATCAGTCTTTGGCTTTCACCACCTGACCTTTAACTCTTGAGGTCATTGAGACAGCTATCCTGGCACAGAGGGGACAGAGCTTCCTCAGTTGACTCTGTGTTCACCCTATGATCCAGATATCCTGATAGATCGGGGGCAGTAGGTGAGGGTGTTGATGGAATAGACTCACCAGGAGTCTGTTTTCATTAAGGTTCAAAGAACGTCCTGGCAAATAACCTACCATAACAGAAGAAAGAATTGAGATCTACCAACTTGGTCCAAAGACCTTAGATCAGTATTGTCGGGAGGAGAAGAAGTGGGTTGGGACAGTTTTGAGTAGCACGTGAGTATACCAACCTCATTCTCTTCCTCAGATACCCTTAGCCCACGCCCAAGGTCTTCTGAAGGCCCTCTAGTGGAGAATGGTGGGGACAATGGGAAGGAGGGCAGTGAAAAAGAGGGAGAAAAAGAAATTGGAGTAAATAAAATGGGTGCCTTTCTTACAGTTGCCGTAGGAGATCAAAAAAGAGACTTCTTGTTTTTACCTTCATGTTGGGGAAATACTAGTAAATCTTCAGTCAGCAGCCCATAAATATAAATTCCCTAATAGTAGCCTGTCTTGGTGCAGCCAAGATATTCAATTTCTAAAAACCTGTGAACTCTTTTCTCAAGATAATATTTTGGGACTTTCCTACTGGAAAATAAAGCCATTGCCTTCTCTCCACTCCTACAAAACTTACATTAGGCATATTGCTGCTGACAGTCATGAGAGGGCTGGCCTGCTGGTTTCCTTCTTATCACTTACTTTCTTATAAATCTGACATGATCCCTCATATCAGCATGAACAAAATTGTGAATGGGACCTACTCGTGGGATTATGGACTCTGAGTCCCCAGGAGTGTCCCGTAATGCCCCTGTCAGTTGATTTTGCCTTTGGGCATCTAATTTAACTGACAAATCTGAGGAATCACATAGAGGCAGCCACCTCCCCAGCGACTTCACAGATGGGAGCCCTGCAGTGAATAAGTTATTCCAGCAAGTCTGACATTACCTTATGTTGAACATTCTCCTGACATGTCTGTTCATTTCCTAGTGGCATAAAACGACTCGCTGTTATTAGGCATGAGTCTCTCTTGACTTGATAAATACCATGGCCCCATTTCTGGCTGTTTTAATGGATGTCCTAAAGGCATCTGAACATGGCATTTTACATTTGGCAGAAGCTGATCAACAACAATTTTTTCTAATTAGCCTTGGAAGCTTCAGCCTTAAATGCATAGGGTCAAATATTCCAACAAGTGAAGGATATCCAACTCTATGGACAAATGCATTTCTGAGAGTGAATGGAGGTAGGGAAGGCATTCATACTGCCTGAGCACATGTGGGCACATTTTACAAAATCAACTTAGCTGCAAATTTAACCAGAAATCAAATCATGTCTTGGCATTATGCCTAGCAGGCATTACATAGTTGTTAGTTTCAATCACAAGAACAATTACTTCAAGTTATGGTGCAGACCAGTTTTAAAAGACCTCAGGCCAGCAAAGTCTTCCTGGGATGCTGCTAGCTGAAAGAAGTGTAATACTTCATACTTTCAGCTTTTATTAATATTTTTCCATCAACTGGCAATAGGCACAGAGCCCTGGCACCACACCAAACACCATGCATACAGTGCTGAGAGAGTGCAAATGAATGAGGAAGACGTGACCTACAGGTTCAAAATACTTGAAGTCTACATGGAGAGCCAGACTGTACAGAATAAGCATACCCAAAACTGGGGAGAAAACACAGAACTCTACAAAAAAATGAGAAAATGAATGCAAAGCGCTTAGTTCCATGCCAAATAGGCCCACGGTAAACACAAAGTGAGGAGTTACTATTATTATTTTATTAGAAAGCTCAAATTTATAATTACAGAAATACTGACAGGGAACAAACTCAGATTGGAGGGGAATGAGTTTTGAGTCAGATTATAAAGGTTTGGAGAGCCAGGTTAGAGCAGAGAGAAGACAGGGTTCATTCCCATCAGAGAGAGCTGCTTACGCCACAACACAGTGGCAGAAGTGGGTTGATTTCATGCAAGGGCAGCAGGTCTGGTTAGTCCTGACAAATGCTCCATCTAGGAAAGGTTAAAATAAAAGGTTACCAGTTTGGGAAGGTGGACATTCACCCTTAGTGGCTAAGCAGAGCAGTTTAGAATTAATAGAGCCAGAAAATAGGGATCTACTATAATCTCCCTAGGCAGGCCAGCTACATAATTTGCAGAGCCTAAGGCAAAACAAAAATGCGGGTCCCCTTGTCCAAAAATTATTAAGAATTTCAAGACAGTGACAAGAGAGCTTTAAACCAAGCATGGTACCCTTCTGAGCACAGGTCCCTGTGGCAATGCACAAGTCACATGCCCACGACACCAGCCCCGTCTTTCAGAGTGTGATGGCGGATGGGCTTCCTGAGGTCTGTGACTCTAGCATCTGTACATGAGATGCATTACAAAAGGAAAATGTTTCAGATAGAGACATCTACAAGGTTAACTCTTTACTGCAATTTTCCAAGAGACATTGCAGAGAAAAATCTGCGAGAAGTTGACAATAGATAAGAAGTAAGGCATACAAGAGAAAGGTTTCAAATGACCTCAAGTTAAGCAGAAGGATTTAAAAGAAGGGAAAATGCAGTAAGAGTTCCGTTAACTGACCAATGCATTTCATTAACTGATGCTATTATTCCCTCTGTAACATGTGCTGAACGATGTCCTAGCACACTGCACGCTAGTACCAAACGGAAGCTCCGGAGTGCAAAGAAGATTTTTGTCGGTTTTGTTTATTTCTATACACCCAGGTCCCCAAACAGTGCCTGGCGTATAGTAGTCACTAAATAAATAAACAATTGATGAACAAGTGAATGAATTTGCATCGGTAGACTCCTCTCTAAGAGATGGTGATTCTACTCCCACAAATTGAACTCTTTTAAGCTTACCTAAAGTTAGTTACTTTCCCAAACCTGTTAATGCCATTTATATTTATTATTTGTAATCATGCAATTGAGTCAATTATGGAAACCAATGAAATGTGCAAGTGAAGAGAGTTGATTCTATAAAAACTTGGTTGCATCCTTGGAAAGACTCAATAAAGGTGAGTTATTAGAGGAAGTGGTGTCAATTAGATATGGGTAACATAACTGTGAAAGAATAGGGCAAAATAAATAAAATTCTAAAATTCTTGACTCAAATTGCTTTGCAAATGGCTCTAAGTACTCACGTCACTTTAAACAACTAAAACTTAAAAGTGTAGAATGTTATGTGTGTGTTCGATGCAAGAAAGACAAAGCAGACTTCACAAAGCAAATCCATGCTCAAAGAAAAGGCCTCAGCCTTATATCAAAAAATAGGTGAAGGACTGTCATTTATCTATATACCATTTGTCTACAGAATGCATTTATCTTTTTTTGTAATTTCTGTTTTAATTGAATATTTTCATGAACTTACCAATCAGCAAATCTGTTGTATCTCATAAAAATAAATTAAGTTAACATCGAATAAATAAATGAATTCATAACTTAAGGGAAATAAACCAAAATGTCCCCATATTAGGCCAATGGCCTCATTGTAGGTTAAAATTATGCATTATATAATTATACTTATATTTAGATAATAGATTTATATTTGCATATTTAGAACTTATATTTAAACTTTAATTTATATATTAATTTATATTTAATATATATTTTAATTTCCATTGACCCAATTATTTCCATTCCCTATCCTGAGAAATTCTTTCCTGATATTAAGCTACCTGCGAGGTGAATTTTAATCAAAATACCACTTGGCGAGCATGGAATAGAAATTTCTCTGGGAGGATGTTTCATGGAAACTCCAGAAAAACACAATAAAATATCCCTACTCCACCACTGAATATATTGTTCTAATGACCAGAAAATGAGATCCCCAAATTCAGTAGCCTTTACTATTACAAGTATGTGTTGCCTTGGAGCAGAGAGAGTGATAAGGAGGGAAACTGATAACTCTATGGGAGAGGCAGAATGCCCCCCCCTCCCCCCGATATATGATGTCCAAACCCTCATCCCTGGAACCTGTGAATATGTTAGTTGGATGCCACAGTGGACTTTAAGGTTATGGATGTGGATTATCCAAGTGGGCCAAATCTAATTTTATGAACCCTTAGAAGCAGTGAACTATATTTTCTATTATATATCTGGGATGGGGTTCAGAATACGCTATCCCAAAATATGGTACCTTGGCATTTAAGAAAACAACAGAAGAAAGAAGGTCTTTCTTATCTTGCCCTCACCCCATCTCCCCTAAATTAGACCAAAAAACCTAGCTGGCCTTCCCCTGAAATAGGTCAAGAAATCTTCATTCCAGAGGTGTCCACCCTATATCTGGAGGAAAGGAATATTCTCTGAAGACACAGGGACACAGCTAAGAATCTGAATAAAAAGACCCTGCTAAGTTCCCCTCAGTTTATTACTATGAGATCATACCCCCTTAGTCTAATCCTAGTCCTCCACCAATATACATTTCATCAAACTAAGCATAAAAATGTACAAGTTTCCCTGTTTCTTTGGGTCTTCATTTCTGAAGGCTCCCATGTCACATAAAACTTATATTAAATAAATTTCTATGTTTTTCTCTAATTAATCTGTCTTTTGTTATAGGAGCCTCAGTCAGGAATCTAGCAATGTGTGAGAAAAGAAATCTTCCCCCCCTACCTGTTTATATTTTCTACACTTCAACATTGAACATTTATTTATATATATATAATTATATAATTAGGAAAATTGTTAATTTAGATAAAAAGAAAAAAAAAGAAATAGGCCGGGCGCAGTGGCTCACGCCTGTAATCCTAGCACTCTGGGAGGCCGAGGCGAGCAGATTGTTTGAGCTCAGGAGTTCGAGACCAGCTTGAGCAAGAGCGAGATCCCATCTCTACTAAAAAAATAGAAAGAAATTATCTGGACAACTAAAAATATATATATAGAAAAAATTAGCCAGGCATGGTGGCACATGCCTGTGGTCCCAGCTACTTGGGAGGCTGAGGCAGTAGGATCGCTTGAGCCCAGGAGTTTGAGGTTGCTGTGAGCTAGGCTAATGCCACAGCACTCACTCTAGCCGGGGCAACAGAGTGAGACTCTGTCTCAAAAAAAAAAAAAGAAAAAAAGAAAAGAAATAGAAAATAACTCTCAAGACTACAGGATCTGAGAATAGAGCAGGCTGCTTGGAGGTGGGCAAAGGCAGAGATGAGGGAATCTTTGTTAGGGCTATTTAGATTACAAGTGACAGATGCCAGCTTGGGTGGGGTGCCCATCTCTAGGCCAAGTATAGTTACCAGAAGGGTGGTGCACCAACTCTGGGTGTCTGGATGGAAGAGCCACCAAATTCACATAGAGCGTGAGAGTGGATACCCCAGGAAATGGAGGGGGTGAAAAAATACTCACTAGTCAAAAGGGCTCCTTTACAGTATCTCCAACTCTAACAGAAAAAGAGCCCTGAGGGGAGGGGGCTGACAAATGGGAGGAGGAAGAGTAAAGATCACAGCGAGCTCAGTTTTGAACACATTCTCCAGTTTCAATGCTCTAAAGGCAACTGGAAATGGATTACTAGAGAGGTAATGAGATTTGCAAGTCATCAGCATTGACTGCTAACTGAGGTGGGTTTGTAAGGATTCTTTCTATGTCTAGGGAGAACCAAGTTGCTTAGTGTAAACCAAGCAACTAAAAAAGTCCAGGGTAAAATTCAGAGACTCAGCTGGATCTAGATGCTCAGACGGTGGTGTCAAGTATCTGTTTTGTCTCATTTTCTCAGCTCTGTTTTGTCTGTGTGACATCACTCCCAGATTGGCCCTTCCTATAAAGGGCAAGAGGACCACCAGTGATCTGAGCATTCATCACACCGGTTTAGCAACGCCAGTGGAAAGGGAGTATTGCCTTTGCAACAGTACCGGAACTGGTACTCTTGAACTCGGTTTTTGTTGTTTGTTTGGCCACATCTGTGAGCCAATTCCTATGGAAAGAGAGAAAAAAATCATATGGCTGGGCCAACCCTGGATCATGTGCCCAACCCTGGAGCCAGGAGGAGGGGTCCGGAGTGATTGAAACAAAGTATGCAGAGAGGTGGGGGAAGGATTCCTCCCCTAAACAGTCACCGTGTTAGTACCAGAAGAAAGACACTAAGTAAGCAGAAACAGCACAACTCCATTATATTATTAAAACTCTATTTTCCTAGAACTCTGAAAGGACTTTTTATAAAGAATAAATAACACTAACAAATGATAAGAAACAGCGCTACAGGAACACTGGCCTTAGCAGCAGCCAGCAAGTTTATCAACTGCGGGTGAGAGAGTGAGCGACCCCAGAGAAAAGCCTTCTTCTCTTTCCTCCTTCTTTTGATTCCAACAGTTTCTACCCAGTATGTTGACAGGGGTGGCCTGTCCCTTCCACTCAATGACTGCTCACTTTCTCACTCAAATTGGATTTGCCCATCCCCCTACTTTGTCATAATAACAGGAGGAGTGGCTCAGTGTCCTGGACCCCTGTTTGACACCTGTATAATTCTTCCCTGATGAAGATCTTAATGAAGTTGGTTTTCCTCCAAATGTGTGCAAAACATATTATGCTCCTTTGATCAAAATTATGCAAAGAACCAGATGTTTACTTTTCATTTTTATCTTACAACAGTTGGTATTTGAATGACCTATCTGGTGTTTCACTGTCCTTGTCCCTTGAATTCTGTTGTGAGGAGGCAGGGTGTGCATATTCACAACTGTGGGGTTTTTTTCCCTCATATTATTTTCTTAGATTGAACTTGAATATACTAATATAGCATTTTGATATTCTACTGCTACTAAAACAAGTTAGCACAAGTGTAAAGGCTTAAGACAACACTTGTTTATTATCTTGCAACGTCCATGGGTCAGAAGTCTGGGCAAAGCTTGACTCAGTTGTTTCCTCTGCTCTAGGTCCCATCAGAGCAAAGCAGGGTGTTGGCAGTGCTACATTCCTTTTTGCAGCCTCTGGGGAAGAATCCACTTTCAAGTTCATTCAGGTTGTTGGCAGAATTGTGTTCTTGCAGTTGTAGGATTGAGGTCCCTGTTTGCTTTTGCTGGCTGTCAGCAGTGGGTTGCCCTTAGCTCCCAAAAACCTCTCTCCAGTCTTTGCAGGTGGCCCCCTACATCCCAGAACAAGCAACAGCACTTCAAACCCATCTCAGTCTTAGAATCTCTCTGACTCCCTCTCCTGCCTCCTATAGCACTGCATCTCTCTGGCTCCAACCAGAAAAAACGCTCTGCTTTGAGAGGCTTCTGTGAGGAGATTGACATGCAAACTAACATATTCACAGGTTCCAGGGATGAGAGCTTGGACGTTCCATCTCTGGGAGGCCATTCTGCCTATTCCATATAGTTATCAATTTTCCTCCTCATCATTCTCTCTGCTCCAAGGCAACACATACTTGGGATGGTAAAGGCTACTGAATTCGTGGATCCCATTATCTGGTCATTAGAACAGTATATTCAGTGCTAGAGTAGGGATATTTCATTGGGTTTTTCTGGAATTTCCATGAAACATCCTCCCAGAGCAATTTCTATTCTATGCTCACCAAGTAGCATTCTGATTAAAATTAACCTTTCAGGTAACTTGGTATCAGGAAGGGACTTCCCAGGATAGGGAATGAAAACAGTTAGGTCAATGGAAATTAAAATATATATTAAATATAAGTTAATATACAAATTAGTAGTATAAATATAATATAAACATATAAATATATTAAGATAAATCAAATATGCATTAAAATGATGGCATTCTGATTTATATGTTGATGTCAACTGGATTTGGTAATATGACTCAATAATCAAAAGAATGATCGTTTCTGGAGTACTTAAAACATCCAGTTTCCTGACTTTCATAGGGTGGCTTAAAAGAAGTAATACTCTGAAAGATTGTTAGCAGATCCATCCAGCATTCTCATCTTGGTCCCTCTCCCACAGAATCTGCATTGAAGAGACTATTGGAAACATCGGAACATAATTTTATGTAGATACTAATTGATATAACATTAGCATATGAGCTTCTCCAGGAATGTCAATCAAGACAGAAGAGTTGTAGCCCAGGACCTTGTGAGAACACCCGTTATTAGTAGGTAGGGATGAACACAGGGTAATGCTCCAGGGAGGAATGAGCCATTCGTAACAAGTGTTACTTACCTAGCTACTTCCCTGGACGTCTTGACTGTAATTGTAAATGAGATCCACTTGGCATCCATTGACATCAATGGATGTCATAAAGATAACTAAAGAATCCCACACTGTGGAATGGGAACCAAACCCATGTACATATATGCATGCATATACATGTATGCACATATTATATGTGTGTCTGTGTGGGCTTGGTGTTAATTTAAGACCCCTTATGATTCTGTTGCATCCCATGCCATTGTGTGGCTGGTGGGTCTGCATCAGAGCCCTAAAACCTGCCCGTTTTCTAGTCATGCCACCTTGTTTTTCAAGCTGCCATAAATTTTATATTATCATTTGATGCCACATACTACTTTTCTTTCTTCATCTCGGCTCAACTTCTAGAATGGGTACTCCCCATCCACCCTCCATCGCCTCACGTTAGAATTGTTGGAACTGTACTTTTATTGCTGTATTACTGCCTTCTACACTTTTTAAAACTTTTTCCGTACTGTTTTGTTTACTATTATTTATTACTGTATTACTTTTATCACTCTGCTAGAATTTGTGCACTCTCTGTAAGCTCTTAAATCACCAGGTTAGGAAGAGAACCAGGAGGTCAAAGAGGAGAGAAGAGCCACTTGCCGAATTCCAATTTCAGCTGGACACCATGAATATATCACCGAACAGGTCAACTGCCCAGGACTGTCATAAAAGCTTGGTTTTCATTAGATTCTCTTCCAACTTTTTCATAATCTAGGCTTCCTGCCCTGTGTTAATTATATTTCTGACCCAAAACCAACAAACTAAGAGGCTGCATGTTGTGATGGAAAGTATGTTGGACCAGACACCAGAAACTGTGAGATTTAGGGCCAACTCTGGAGCTAACCAGCTGTGTGACCTTGAACAAGTCACTTCATCTCTCAGTACTGTTGTGCCTTCACTTCTCTGATGAACAGTTAATAAAATTACATCTATGATTTCTTCCAGTTCAAAATAATGTCATTCTTTGACTCTGATTCCCTTTCTTCTTACTAGTAATAATACATCATGTATTTTACATAGTTTGCAATTCTTATGAAGCAGGCTGAGTTTTTATTACTGCTTCTTACTCAACATAAATTACTACTCATGAGCTATATAACGCTAAAAATGAACACTTACATGCAATTTCAAAAAGTTTTTTAAAATTTATTTGAAGTATGATTCAGCAAATGAGGTATTTAACACACTACCGTGAGAGCAAACCTTGGTTTTAAAACCTAGCAAATAAAAATTGGACAAGAAACTGTAGGTAAGATTGGCCAGGGTCCATCATCTTTATGTGAGAAGAGGGACTTAGAATATACCATTCGTCTGAGAACTGGGCAGATAATCTGGAGCAAGAGGGCAGAGGGTGGTAAATTGGTGGGAAAATTAAAGATACATTTTCCCTAGCTGTTTGATTTTTCACGCTATTGAGTTTTGAGGTTACAGCATGTAACCAGAATATGAAACATCACGGAGAGGAAGGGAACTCATTTAATATTATGTTAGTTGTAGAATTATAACTAGGTGTAAAGCAAAGAAAGTGGTTATCTATTATTCATTCCTTCCGAATAGACATTTCCTGTCTGTGAATACAAAGCATGACTAGAATTCACTTGCTGAAACTCAGAGATGCTACAAGAGAACATTTCATTTTCATTTGATCTGACCTTGTGTATGATAATGGAGCTTCTTTAAAACACTAACGCTTGTCTGCTCTCCTTATATTGGGCCCCTGATAATTATTCCTATTCCTGACCTCATAGGTGAGGAAATTAACCTCAGTGGGTTTTAGAGACCTGTCCAAGGTCATACCCACGATCTGTCTCTTTAGGCAATCCTGTAACAGGTCTGGCCATAAAAATCAGCCAAGTTAGTTACCTATGTATCCATATGTGACTTCCTATATTGTATGAAGGATTTCTCTCACTGATATCTGAGCATACCCAACCTAGCATGTCAGACTGGCCAGAAATTAATATGCATCCTTTTTCATTCCAAGTGTCTCCAGCTGCTAAGTGAAACTGGGAATGAATTAAAGATGGCTTCTCAGCACGATGACGGAAAAAAATGTCCTGACTAGAGACACTGTACTAGACATAGATGTACTGGACATAGATGTCCCAGATATAAATTAGTCTCATGCTCAGCTGCTAAATCAAGTGCCCTGTCTCTTGACCAAGGCCTTGATCTGAACCAAAGCATAAAACTTCAAACTGCAAAGAATCTCAATAAACTGAGATAAGACCTTCTTAGTTTTCTTCTGTTTTTGTTTTTTCAAATTAAATTATGAGCTAAATCAACTTTAAAATTCAGTCAGTTTTGACTTAGAATCTAATCTATTCATTTTCTAAAAATAATTAAATCAGAATATAATTTCATTGAATTGATATGTCACCCAGTTCAAGCCCTCCAAGAATTTATAAGTGAATAGATAGATGTGTGGGTAGATGGAGGGATGGAGGGATGGAGGGATGGGAGGAAAGATGAAATGGATGAATTCCCTTTCCAGGACTGCATTGGTTGGCTCCAACCTCTAAGACTACATAATATACCTCTTCACCTAAATACCCCCTTGTTAAAATCCTGCACTGATTAAAAAGTGAACTTAAATTTCCTCTGATGAGCTTTCTATCATGTTCATAAAAAAGAGAAATCTGATATAAAGTAGTAAAACAAGAATAAATAAACCTATAATTTGGAGTAGCAGCTCCGGGGACAATAACAAGGTTTTCCAATCTCCCAGATTATAATTAACAGTGTAAAGAATTAAAGAGAAGTTCAGGAAGGAGTGCTTCAACCTTTTTGTAAATTTAAAAACAAGTAATGATCTCCATTGCTGTTCTCCAGGTTTATTCAAATTTGGACAATTAGGACAATTAAACATAAAACAGAGACAGTTCTAAAGAGGGAGCTGCAACAAAGCAGAATAATTGCTGGTACAGGCTATCAAATTTACATAAAAAAGATTAAGAAGCTGATTTACATTTAAAAAACAAGATCAGGCAATATCTAAAATAGATAACACAACCCACTGAGAAAAGCTCTTTTCATCAATAAAGAAGAAGCAAAGGTGATTATACATAACAAAACTAATCTTCTATATTGCTTTAATCACCTAAAACCACTTTAACTGTTTATTTGGGAACTGTTTTGTGAAAAAAAAATTGCATGTAAAAGTGTCTAATTTCCAGGTTGCAATAAAACATAGATACTACCGAGACCATGCTCACACATTCTCAGTTCATTACCTGCTCTCTTCTCTAAGTCCTGTCTTCTCGTGGTTATCAAAATTTTCACCAATTACAAACCAACCCATTCTAGAACTTGAAATTTGCTATGTAATTGATATTACAGATGCTTCCAGAACAGAAATTATGCTTATTGGTACAGCATCTCATGAACAAAGTGGATTATAAAGTCTTTTCCTTCCTGGACTGAGCACTTACATGACATTTTTTTCGATAAAGAGAAAAAACATAATTACTTGAATTTTAATAGGTGCTGTAGGAAAGGGAAAAAATCTTTTTCCCTCTATCCATCTTATGTTCTCTGGGTGGGACACTGTAAATTAGACTAACAAAATACAGATTAACAAGAGACAAGCATACAAATTGATTTAATATAAGTTTTATGTGACACAGGAGACTTCATAGGAAAATGAAGACCCAAAGAATTGGTTAAACCTAAGCACGTTTTATACTAAGTTTGACGAAAAGTGGAAAGTTATGGAAAAACATGATAGTGAAACCACCCTTTATAAAATTAATAAAGGGCCACGAGGTGGGAATTGTGGTAAGGGGAATATATATAACACCAGTGATTGTTCCTAGCTCGCTTTCCTATAATTGCTTACTAATCAGTAGTCATGTAGCTGATGATCATAAAGACTCTTAGCTTTCTTCATTGCTTCCAGAAATAACATCACCTTTGTGAAACCTAAGGCTAGTTTTTGAGATATCTTCCAGGCCCTGCATTCCCGTGGAATGGCTGACGCACCCAGACCAGTGGCCCATTCGAAGGAACTGACTCAAGTGGTCTTGTGACCCCCACTCAAGAACTGACTCAGCAAAGAAGACAATTTCTACACCCCATGGTTCCACCCCAAACCCAGCAAAGTAGCAGACCTCATTGGCTAGCTCTTTGCCCGCCAAACTATCTTTAAAACCCTTTTTCCTAAATTCTCAGAGAGACGGATTTGGGAACTTCCTCCCATCTCCTCGCATGGCACCTGTGGTAGTAAACTCTTTCTCTGCTGTAACCCGTGCTGTCTCAGCGCATTGGCTTCCTCTTGAGCAGTGAGCGATGAATCTGGTAAGGCTGTAACAACAGGACAAAGGGGTTTGAACTAAGGGTAGCAAACTGAGGGAAACTTAGCAAGGCCTGTTTATTCAGATTCCTCTTGGCATGTCCTGTCCAATAATTCCAAAAAGACTTATTGGTTTTGGCCGGGCGCGGTGGCTCACGCCTGTAATCCTAGCACTCTGGGAGGCCGAGGCAGGCGGATCGTTCTGAGCTCAGGAGTTCGAGACCAGCCTGAGCAAGAGCGAGACCCCGTCTCTACCAAAAATAGAAAGAAATTAATTG
>CAUYSK010026676.1:0-10007 GCA_963575035.1 Avahi laniger | reverse complement strand
GAGACGTGGGTTTCAGTCTTCATTTTGGCAAGAGGTATCTAAACTCTGTGATATAAAATTATTGATATATCTATGGATGACAAATATGAAAATATTGGTTATATCTATTGGTTATGTGTATTAGTGAAGAAAATGGCAAATTTTAGGAAATGCTTGTCTCTAAGACCCAACTAATTCTACTATTCCCCCAGATAACTAGTTGCTGAATGGAAGATCAAGCTAAAATAAAGGAGGGAATTTAGGAAGTTGAACCAACTTGATTTAGGGAAAGGCCAGAGAACTTTTTTTGTTTGTTTTTGTTTTGTTTTGTTTTTTCATGATGATGCTCAAATTTTATTAGAAACGAGCTTTGTCTCTTTTGAAATTAATTGGTAACTATTGTTTCTGACTATCATTTTCAAAGCATTAGGAATGGGGAGAATCAAACTTCAAAATAAATAAGCGGATATATATAAACATACACATTGAGAAGGAAAATAATTTAGTTACAAACTCCACAAAATCAGTGACCTTTGTGGGACTTTCCCAGAAAAAATGTGCAAGAATCACATTACAAATAATAATTCATTATGATCTGGTGATATACAATGTAAAAGTTGTGGAGATTGACTTATTCTTTGAATCTCCAATCTCACTGAATAAAATATTTTTTATTTTGTAAATCTTGACTAAAATTATGCATTTACAGCTTCCATCCTAGATCTAAACACTAGATATTTTCATGTTTATTGGTTTAATTTTTTTAAATTTTTAACTTTTTATCATTACTATTTTTTAACTAAGCATACTTACCTACAAGAGTAATTGCTTTTTCTTTTTTCTAAAGCAGCATATTCTTCTGTGATGCATTCAAGGTCACAGTCTCTGTACCCTTGTCTGCTGTGTATAGACAGAGCAATAAAACAGGTAATACTCTTACTCAATTGAGGTGTAGATCTCATTTCGGCTGAACATCTGTGCAGTACGAATCTCCATATTATACCCTAAACACCAATTTTTTGGTAATATTATCGACTTTGCCTCTTTGCATTTTTATTTACATTGATATGACTCAATTGGGATATGGTGTTGTTGAGGCATGTATAATTTTTAATGACAGAAAATGTAGGAAAAACCATTCCAATATTAGGAAAATGTCATTTTGAAGGAATACAATCTCTAATAAAAGCAACTTAGAGAGGCAATAAATACTAGAAAATAAGCTGCTTCTCTATTTAGAAAATCACACTTAGGAAAAAAAAATGGATCATCATCTCATAATGAAAACAGATCATTTTCTGTGATAATATTAGAATTATGACTCCTTTTCAGCCTTTGCTCTCTCTCACCTGAAAGATTGCATTTCACTGCAATGCTGATTTCTAAAATAGGCAACGTAGAATTATATAAACCAAAGGCAATAAACATCAATGGGGACAAAAAGGAGCAAGTTTAGCAATATGCATATTATTAGTTTCAGACTGATAAATATTTTAAAAGATTGTGAATTAGAACTCGTCTATATTCAGACATAGAACATTGAGATAAACACAGTGTAAGAGTACAGTGTATCTAATTCATTTGTGTTTTCTTTATTGATGGTGCGGCTGAATAAATACATTTGTAGTGGGTTCAGGGAGACATAAATGAAATAGTTGCTTGGAATTTATAGAATATTCACTAATGGTGCATTATGAAGTCCCGCTGCCCCCTTTCCTGGATAGGCAACTGATTTCTTATTTTTTTCAAGGATTCAAAAGGGTATGTCAAAGCCTCAGTCTAAAGGTGTTCTTACAATACTAACAATATAAAGTGTCATTTATGGTCCATTAAAAAACCTTAACTTTGATTATTTGTCTAATAATGTCTAACAATTTTCTGTTTACATACATATGCACACATGCACACACACAAACACTCAGAAAAAGAAGGATTTTGTTTTTTGAAAATTATTCAAATGTAAAGTGTCTTTTAAAATTCATTAATATTTTTACTTTAAGGTACAGCTTTGTGGTTAGTATTTGTCACATAGTAAATAATAAACTAATATTTGTTGTGAGAAGGAATGAATTAATATTTTCTCTGAAATTTTTGCAAACACCTACAGGGAAAATAAATTGGTTTTCCTGTGTGCTCCCACAATGCTTAGTTCATAATGGTTGTTTGACTGGATCTATGTCATGTAGCAGAGAGAGATGAGAACTTCATAATGGACCATAAGCTAATGCCATCACTGTGCTCTTTTTAATTTAGTCCACAGCTTGACTGAGATGTGGAAAACTTTGCCAGAGAAAAGCACTAAATATAATTATAAAATTAAAACACAATTCCTATGATAAAAGCCTAATGTAATTAGTCAACTGCATTTTAGTGGGGATAACTGCAAATGTGTATGAGGGCAAGGTATTTAATGATAATCAAATCTGTGAATGTGAAGTAAACCCTAAAGAGACAGTGCCACATCATTACATTGTATGTTTTCTTTGGTCCTTGTGAGAAATAAATCAGTATTAAATAATTATGCTGTACAGTTATTATTATTGATAAAATTAAGCACTTGTTGGTTAGATTTCCATTTCCATTGAGCTTTAAAGCTCTATAGACTATAATATATTTTATGTCATTACAAGTGTATTCATTAAAAAAGATTATCTTTACTTCTCTTTGCAGCAAAGCAACATAAGATGTAAAATGGTCTACTTTTTTTTTCACGATAGAGGCTTCTGATTATCATTATTCCATGAACTGCATTTTATGGCTATATCTTAAAAAGCTACTTAAAATTCATCTAAATAAGGAAAGAACACCCTATATTGTTTCCCTGAATAAGACAGTGAAACACTCTATTTATTCATCAGTTGGTATTCTTCTGAAAGTGGGTGGCAAAATAAATAAAACCCCACAGTGATAGTAAAAACGATAAAATAAACCAAATAGACCCTATGATTTACCAACATAGCATGTTGAAAATTAGAATTAAAGGAATATTCTGTATAGATTGTATTTCTGTCTCCACAGAAATATACAGTCAAACTCAGCTGTGGTCACTGACATTTTTCAATGTTACAGGCTATTTTCCCATGCTAGAGAGAAGGTTGGGATTTTCTAAGTAGAGATGTTTGCAGATTTTATGGAGTAATAAAATATTCAATGAATAGATTATAAAGCACTTGATAAAATTTTAGAGGCATATAAATACCAAGATATGTAGTCCACTGGGAAAAGGAAACACACACATGCACACAAATATACTCTAGACCTCCGATAATTCCTTTGGTCTTCTCTGGGGGAGAAAAGGTGAGTCTGGGAACGGTAAGGAGAGAAAAAGGACAAAGAAGAAAGAGAAAATGCAAATGTGATCCTTGGAAGCAGTTTTCATCTTTTCTGAAATATATAAATAATTATTGTTTTTTTTTTCTTGGCAAATAACTAAAGCACTAGACTTCCTCTGACAACTCCTCTGTATTGTAAATAATAAACTGTTATTTAGCATATGTTTTTTAAGAAAAGTGCTATTTTAAAGTTATAGACAATTGGTAAAAAATTCTCATTTACCCTCATTTAGTCTCTTGTTTTGATCCATTCTATGCTATCTTACACTCATTGTCTACTTCTCGCATTGTTTTTGTGTCACTTACCAGAAAGAACTAGTGTCAATTGAATAAATATCTATGGCTGTACCTATATTTATGTAAATTAATATTAAAACATAGAACTTGCTGAAGTTTCATGTAATGCCAAGAATACATATTTAAGATGCAGAGAAAACCACTCAGGGAGCAGGAGATCGGAAGGTACTTTGCAGAGTGTACTGTCAGAAGGGTGGCAGACCGGTCCTTTGAAGCTAATGTACTCAAATTTCCTGGGGCTGCTGCTGTCTTCTACAGAAGCAGCCTCTGAATAAAAAATATTTCTGTCTAATTCTGCTGAAGACAGATAAGTCTGCCAATTGAAACTGTAAAATCCTGACAGCCAACAGCATTGGTTTTGTAATAGCAAAAGACGGATGGTGAAATATCAGAAATGGAACAGCATTCTCTGACAGCAAGAAACTAACATGTTTGACAGGAAATTGGAACCATGATCATTTCTAGTCAAACAAGATGTCTGTTCATTCAAAGCATCAAATTTACCTTTACTTCCAAAGTTCAAGATTCATTTTATTACTGACATTGTTTTCCCCTCTTATCAACGGGGGAAACTTACAGAGACATATATGTTTGATATATTTTACCAGGTAACAACCTTTGCTATTTTCCTTTTAATAAGGACCATAATAAAAGGAATCATGTTTCCTACACTGTGTTCAATCACATTGCCTCATTCATTTATAAAATCTGCTCCATTTCACCAAGCAGCCACACATTTCAGATTTTAAAGAAGTTTTTATTTCAACATCCATCAAAGTTGAGCTCCTTTCAGATCCCCTCTATTTTATCTCATTTTATCTACCCAGGGTGTTATCCATTAGTCTTAAACACTTCATGACAAAACATAAGAAAATTAAACTCACCATTTTGAAATATGGTATCAGAAAATTAGTCAAACTATAATGAATGAAGGAAATGGAGCTTACCTTCTATTTCTGTAATATTAAATGTAGATAATACTCAATCTCCTGACTTTGAGTAAACCCCTCGGGTGTTTTTCTATAAGTTTTAGGAGACTGCATACTGATTTATCAGAAACAAAGCAACACTCTTTGGAGCAGAATTTTGTTACATGAAAAAAGACAGAGAGTCTGCCCAAGAATATTAAAAATAATTATCAAATGAATGTCAAATGGATAGCAAACTTCATTGTATACATTTATAGTTTTTGAAATAGTTTTTTATTTTAATGATATTACAATGTCTGGCACTTATCTATTTTTAATATTTCAGACATCTTTAAATCAAAAAATTTAAAATACTCTTCAACTAACTATGCTCTTAAACTTTTCTTAAAAATAAACTTCATGAATACTGTATTTCGTATATAGTAACAAAGTTATCATATACTGTCTCACACACATATTCAAATGTATTGGCAGAGTGAAAATTTATAGTAAAATTTAAACAGGACTTTAATGTAATATACACCTTGTTTAGAATTGTGACAGTCACATAACATTATATAAACAATGGGAAAATAAATCATTGACACAAAATTCTATCTTTTTCTAATCATGATTGTTAGCTCAATTACACTATATTATGGACATAATTTGTAAAACAAATCTCCTTATATGAATGCAGCATTCTGAAAATGGTTATGTATCATGAAATGCAGGTAATTTGCATTTGAATTACATATTTTAATGTTTAATCCTATTTTTGTCAAAAGGATTGTTAGGTATATGGTTTGAAAAATCAGTAAAATTTTAAGTTACTGTAAATTTAGGTATATTTTAAGGCTGTAGTAACCAAAACAGCATGGTATTGGCACAAAAACAAAGACATAGACCAATAGATCAAGACAGAGAACCCAGATATAAAATCATCCTCATATTGCCATCTGATCTTTGACAAAATGGACAATATACATTGGGGAAAAGAACCCCTATTCAATAAATGATGCTGAGGAAATTTGATAGCCACAGGTAGACAATTGAAACAAGATCCTTATCTCTCTCCGCTCACAAAAATTAATTTGTGATGGATAATAGACTTAAACCTAAGGCATGAAACTGTAAGAATTCTAGAAGAAAATGTTAGAAAAATTTTTTAGACATCAGCCTAGGCAAAGAACTTATGAAGAAGACCCCAAGGTGAATCACAGCAACAACAAAAATTAATAAATAGAACTTGATTAAATTAAAAAGCTTCTGCACAGCCACAGGAACAATCAACAGAGTGAATAGACAACCAACAGAATGGGAGAAAATACTTCCATTCTATAAATCCAAAAAAGGATAATAACTAGAATCTACAAAGAACTCAAGCAAATCAGTAAGAAATAATCAAACAACCCAATAAAAAAGTGGGCAAAAGACATGAACAGAAGCTTATCAAAAAGAGATAGACTAATGGTCAATAAAGACATGAGAAAATGCTCAATGTCTCTAATCATCAGGGAAATGCCAATCTAAACTACAATGAGATATTACCTAACTTCAGTGAGAAGGCTTTTGTCAAAAAGTCCCAAAAAAACAGATGCTGGCATGGATGCAGAGAGAAAGGAATGCTTACACACTGCTGGTGGGACTGTAAACTAGTACAATCTCTATGGAAAGTAGTATGGAGCTACATCAGAGAACTAAAAGTAGACCCACCATTTGATCCAGCACTCCCACTACTGGGTATTTACCCAAAGGACAAAAAGCCATTTTATCAAAAAAGACACTTGCACTTGAATGTTTATTGTAGCATTTTTCACAGTTGCAAAAATGTGAAATCAACCCAAGTGCCCATCAATTCATGAGTGGATTAATAAAATGTGATATATGTATACCATGGAGTATTTGCCATAAAAAATGATGAACTAATACCTTTTGTAACAAACTGTATGGAACTGGAGACCCTTCTCCTAAGTGAAGTATCACAGTAATGGAAAGATAAGCACTCACTATTAAATTGAAACTAATTGATCAACACTTATGTGCACATATGCAAGTAGAAAACTCAACAGAAATCAAGTAGGTGGGAGGGGGAGGGGTGGTGAGTAAAATCACACGTAACGGGTACAATGAATACTATCTGGTGATGGGCACACTTTATAATTTTGACTCAAACTGTACAAACATTTGTACCCCCATAACATTCTAAAATAAAAAATTAAAAAAATATATGAAAAAGAATATTGTTCAGTTCTAAATGATACATATTCTATACACAGCGCTTGAATTTTCTAGTCAGTGAGTATAACTGAAAGCCAAAGGTCTATAATTTATTACTTCCCTTACTCCTTACAAGTAACAATTCTTCTGAATTTCATTTATCCCATCTGCAAAATTGGTGTGTTGGGAGTTTCAGTTTACACCTAAACCAAATTCACCGGTGGGATTGACATGTGTATGGAGATGTGACATGAGGGAAAAGGAATAGGATGAATCTCAAAAGACTTTAGGTACATGACTTGTTTAGTCACAATGGTTACAATCAGAAAATGGTGAGTTTGATGTCTTTATTGTTTTTATGCTGATCTTTTTTGTCTAGTTCCCCTACAGAACCCTAGTGATTGGCTACAAGAAAATAGGAAAGATGTGAGTTCTACACAGATCAATAAAATATCCTAAGCACAAAATGGCAAAACTTTATGACCAACCTTGGGGCAAAAGATTCCTGAACTTCATTCAAGCTGTTTTCGTAATGTGTAGTTTTGATTAGACCTTTTAGGGAAAATATTCAGATATTTTTTTTCATTCAACACTTACTGCATGTCTGTTTTGAGTCAGGAAATGTGTTTGATTAAGATCAACAGAATTGAGTAAAATACAGTCTCTGCCTTTATAATTTCACACTGGGGTTATTTTATCTATTAATAATAAAATAACAAAGGTATATGAATAGAGATAGTCACTCAATTGTTTGTTTTCTCATACCACTACCTTGACAATTCAGAGGTAGTCTGAAAATTCTGAAGTGGCTTGGGAAAGTTCAATGAAGGGGAGGTCCATTATCTGTAGTAGAAGTTGGAAAAAGGAGTAAAGGTGTTGTACAATAGTGTGTCTCTGTGCTTCCCCTGTAAATTATGAGGGTATTTTGAAAAGAAAGAACTGAAAGAATGGAAAGGAAGTGGAGCCCTTCCTCCTAGAACATATTAGAGTTTAGATGTTATCTGGTTAATTTCCTCTACATTTCTAACTGCTTCCTGACTTTAACTCTGAGCCACTTTGTCTAAGAGGCTTAAACTTTTTCCTAATTTTTCTGAAAGGAATATGCTTTTTTAAATAAATATATGGGACAATGGTCCTTGAGTTCACTCTTCCTCATAGGTAGCATTTTGTTTTTATTGCTATTACTGTAACCACTAGCTACCTTTATATGGCTACTACCACTACAGCTACACATATTCTTTCAATATGAAAAATTGCTTTCACAACCTTTTTATTAGACATTTTGAGACTGGCCTCAAATCCCATGCTTCACTTAAGAATTTTCCATGGGTTTCTGTGGTTTCCGTTATACTGGTGAATCCCAACATCGTATCACTTGGCTTGAGCTCCAGACCCATGCTTCATGCTGTGCCCTCAACGTCTTCATGCGGATGTGCTGCAGTCATCTAACGCAACACGCTCCCCACTGAGCATACTGCTCACACTCTCTAGTCAACCATGTCCATTCTATCACCTGATTCTGTCAAATATATTTTGAAATGTGTTATATATTTTTATTATCTTCTCTTCATTCTTGTTTTTGTTTGTAGAACTCCAGACCTCATTATTTTTACCTCATTTATCATAGTATTTTTTCCTAGTTATTAGAAAATGCTCAGTTTTCTAATCCTCACCAGGCTCCCTAAATCTCTATTCAACTTGTCTGTCAGGGTGGGATATAAGGCCACTTCAGTTGGAACCTCATCACCAGACTATGTCTCTCACTGAGACCTTCTTTCACCATGTCGGTCTTTCATTTCATTCGCTGAAGATTTTAGCAGCTGGCTCCATGTTTGTCTCTCATACCTCTTCTGCTATATTCCTTGATTTCAATATCCAGATACATGATTTTCATGAGGTCTTGTCCTAGCAGTTCTTTGACTCTGCTTCTGAATACTTAGTTATCTATTTTCATCAAGTCACTTAATCCTATCTGCAATGATTCCCTAGAAATTTCATTAACAATAATTTCTACTCCTCGGTAATCTCCATTTCTAGCCCATAGATTTCCACCCTCTCTCTTACTAGGTGATTTCTTATTGTCTGACTCCAACAACTGTTTGACTCCCACCAAGGAATGTAATTTATCCTTTCATTATTCCTCATCCCTCAACTCTTTTCTTCCCCTCCTCTGCTGTTTTAAATTACTACACCCTCAAGTCCATTGCCCTTGTCTCCATTACTATAACTTTCCTGGAAAAACCTCAACTCTAGGAAAAAAAAAATCAGTTTCTGCCCACTCTGAGCCTGCACCACTGCAGATGAATGTAGCTGGGGGAAAAAAATCAGACAACAATCTGACTGTACTTTCTTTATATTAAGTTCACTAACTTGAGATGGACATCAGTTCATTAACCCTTCTATTATCCTAAATGACTATTTCATAGTTTCACATGCCTGCTTAATCCTCTAGTGCCTTCTCTCCCATTACTTACAGCTGATTACCTAGATCCTATTTCAGAATTACAGTAGAAGTAATTTGAAAAACGCTTTCACAAGCTCCCATCATCACTTCTGCCTACCTGTGACAACATCCATACACTCCCTGCATTCTGTCACTGATGTCAAAATGCCTGTGTAGCTACCTATGGCCAACAGCTCTATTTATGTACATTTCTTGTCTATTCAGGAACATCTCATCATCTACTGTTACCTTTCTGCAATTTACATCAGCATTCAAACATGCTTAAATTTTTCCACATTGAAGACAGTTATCTCTTTAGTTCTCATCTACAGGAAACACCTCAATTATTTAAATTCCTTTACAATGACAACCCTCAGAATTGGTCAAGGTCTCTAATCCCTCCACTTTTTTTTTTCTCTTCCCACCCCACCTTTTTTATCCTTCTCCTATTTTATGTTGTGTCTGTTTCTTTTTTTTTTTTTTTATTTCAGCATATTATGCGGGTACAGATGTTTAGGTTACATATGTTGCCCTTGTCCCCCTCTTCCCCTAAGTCTGAGTTTCAAATATGTCCATCCTTTGGGTGGTGCGCATTGCACTCTTTGTGTATGCATATACCCGTCCCCTCCACCCTCCTCCCCCCCGCCCAACATCCAATAGATGTTATTCTTATATGTGCACTTATGGGTCGATCAGTTAATACCAATTTGATGGTGAGTACATGTGGTACTTGTCTTTCCATTCTTGGGATACCTCACTTAGTAGAATGCATTCCAGCTCTATCCGGGAGTATATAAGAGGTGCTATATCACCATTGTTTCTTAAAGC
>CAUYSK010026675.1:0-33616 GCA_963575035.1 Avahi laniger | reverse complement strand
TAAATGATGGATGGAAGAATGCTTTCATTATCCAATCTTCACACAGCTTATAGAATAAGTATACAGAATCCAAGATACATGATGCTGAAAGTAGTTTTTATACATTTGCAAAGCATTATTGTCCTTTTTTTTTTTTTTTATATTATTATTCTTTCGGCCTGGCTTCTTTCCCTGTGGTGTCCTGTTTCTCTTGAACATCCTGATAGCTTTCTTCTGAAAAAACTCCTTCAAAAATCCTTTGCACAAGAATCCTGTCTCAAGCTCTGCTTCTAGAGATCTTGGCTAAGACAGTCCCTTTCTTCTCCATCTCCAAAAAGAAAATTCCTTGGGAAGAATTTTGATTGGCCTGATGTGTAGTAAAGAATTAATATTTCCCAAAATTACTCACAAAGTATCCTCAAGGAGGCACCACTCTGGGGGTGTCTAACTGTATGTCCTAGCTAAGCTGATATCCAAGTCGAAATCATTCCATTTTGCATGTTCCATCCTTTCTCCATCATGAATAACTTCTTGGGGACTGGGCCACTTCTTGGTTTCTGCTTTCACTGGGCCTGCTCCTTTAAAGGCACTGGCACCCTCAACCTGGCGTTCAGCCTCACTAGGTTCCTGGTCATCTTGCGGCCATTGCTTTTGCTTTTGTGCCTAAGCAGGCAATATTTTATCAGATTCAAACCAGAGCCATTGGAATGTGAGATTAATTTTACTGCTTTGTGTACCTGGGGAGAGTCCTGGCTTTTCATGTGTCCTAACGCCACAGCCTTCTGCCCGTCCCTCTGTCTTACTCCAGGCCATTGGACTGGATTTCTGCCTCAGTTAACTGCTCAGAAATCAAGCTCCCCATTGGGACAGGAGCACTGAACCAAATCCATACGAGTGGAATCCTAACAGCCTGCTCCTGAGGGGCTGAATCCTGTGCTCCATAAACCCAAGGCTTGTCACTCTTCTGCTCCTGAAATCCCAAAGTGCTGCCTCTCCTGGCTTCCTATTTCTACCCTTTATACCCCTGCCCACTAGAATGAACCAGATTTCAATGCCAGTCTGAATTGGTGGTGAATTTGCCATTTGAACACTAGCTTGCTACCCTGTGACCCAACAGTTCCTCCTCCTGTCTCACTCTTGTTTGAGGTCCCAATATACCCTAGAGCCAGGCTCATATAAGCATCAGAAATGCTGAATGCACCCAGGTATTATATTGTTTTAAAAATTCACATAAATTACTTTCCATTTAATACCTTGTAGAACCACCTGCTCTTTACTGTATTACATGTGTGCTTCTTTTAAGATCTTATAATTACCTAATTTTGTGACAGTCATTCTAGTTTGTTACTGAGTTTCAAATTCCATTTTGTTTTAGAGCCCTAGGAAAATTGCTCAAGTTGCTTTAATTAGTATCAATTGGGTTGTCAAATTTTCAAGATGAAGCCATTGTGTTGTAGCATTATTTAAAGATAAGGCATTAAAATTAGCTGGGGATTTTTCAAGAATCACTCATTATGACCCAATTTTAAAGTTATTTTAAATGTAACATTAAAAAAGAATTATTAATAAATCTGTACTATATCTCTTTGGGCTACAATATCTCAAAGTTATATAAAAAGTTAATTACTAGCCAAAGGTATCACTTTTCACTGTGTAAAATATCATGTCAACTCAATTGTCTGTAGAAGCAGGGGTTGAGTAATTCAAAGGTAATTTATATTTTTCTGTGGGATGCTTTTGTCCTTAAATTTGAATATGGGTCTGTCATCTAGGGAATTCATGTCAAAATAATGAACCTATATTATAAAGATATCAAATCAGGAAGCTGATGAGTTCAATTATTCTACTTTTTTTGTCTTTTGAGTTGCTTTCCCAGGTTGAAAGAAACAAGGTAATCTGAGTGCCATTCCTCTTTGGTAGGTTGGAATATTGAACATAGATGTTAAATCATAAGTCTGGGAAGAATTTAGTAGCAGATTAGAAGCTCTTGAAATAAGGATTTTTAGATCCCTATTGGGTTACATGATTAGGCTAAAAAAAAAAAAAAAGAAATGTAGGAAACCGAAAAAAAGAAAGATTGGTTATATCATAGAAAAATAACATTTAGAAAAAATACTACAGAAATTCTGTAAAGAGAGGAGGGAATGGCAACTGGACAAGCATCACGCTGGTTTACGATATACCTACTACGCTCTGTGTACTGCATGTCATGTAGCTAGAGGTAAAATGCAGAAGGAGATAAAATAAGCTAATGAAGTAAAAACTAGTGTCTTTGAAAATTAGGATATATCTCTTGTCATGGTATCTAAAAAATGCCAGTATATATTTAAAAACAAATGCTCTTTTGTATCACTTGAATAATTTATCATATGCATCTTTTATCTATTACCCAACAACAAACAAACTTGAAAACAGACACCTTGAAATTGAAAATATATAGAATTTGACAGTGACAGAAAATGTCCTCCTAAGGATAAGTACCTTACACTCTACCCAGCTAGCTTAGTTTTCCACAAAATTTTTTAATCGAAAGACAGCATTTGGTAATGCTTTATCTTCTCCAACCAGACTGCGCATGCCCTGAGGCCAATTACTGTGCCACAATTCTTTTTATCCATTGTGGGCTCCAGGAAAAACTTTGTACATAGTAAGTGCATATATTTTTTTTAATGAATGAAGACGTGAATACTGAACGCATGTATATCTCTGGTTAGGTCTGGATGCCCCAAAGAACAAGAATGTAGTAATCTGATCATTCAGCCATTTTAACGTCCCACAAAATTTCTTCTGCCATGTTGATTATGTGATCTGCATGGGAACAATTATGGTTTTTGCAATTTATTTTATTTATAGTGCATCTCCTTTACAGAAGACTATTTGAGAAAGCACCAATATTATTCTAATGACTGTGCCACCCTGTTTTCCTTCTAAATTTCCGGACCAACTTCTGTCAACAAAAATTTCTTGTTATTAATAAGGAAAATAATCTCTACATAGTATCAGATGGCTTCAGCCACTTCCATAATTTTCCTCCAAAAAAAGTCACTTTCGGACCTCTCCTTCTTTCTTTATTCTTAATAGAAATATATTCAATTAGTTAGAAATCTAAATCATACACTAACTTTTAAATAAATTAGTATCCAGGTTTCTTTAATATGAACTTATGCAGACAATATAGATTTGTAATTTGTTCATTTTTATTTAAGGATCATCAACCATTTTATTTTTTTCTTTACACTTCCCTGTTCTTCCATGTATCTACATTGGGCCCATATTATACAATAATAAAAATAAGTTACTGTAGTTTCTGTATCCTGCCACTTCCTCAAGCTATCTCGTCTATTCTTCCCTTTACTGCTGAACTTGAAAAAGGAGCCCACACAGATTACTTTCAGTTTCTCCCTGCCCACTCACTATCATCCTCCTAGCTCTGGTTCAGCTGTCTAATGAAACTGCTTTCCAAAGGCCACTGTTGTCCAAGGATAAGATAAGGCTCTCTCTTTCTGGATCTTCCTTGCAAAAGTGCTTAATGCAGTGTCCAGTAACCAATCAATTCTTAATATAATATATTTTAGTTTCATTTCTACAAGAATTTGTTTAATGTTATTGATTAAATGAATAAATTCTTTATCTGCATAAAAGGTTGCACCTGAATCAGAATGTATGCAGCCTGTGGTCCTGCCCGGCCACTGCCAGGGCTGAGGGGATAAAAGATGTTAAACACTGGGCAGGAAATAGTCTCAGCTCTGTTATCTGAATTTAGGCTAATGGGAATAAAACCGACCAACATTTATTAAATGCCTACTGTATGCCAGACATTTAAAAAATAACAGGTTTATTGAGCTATAAATTACATACCATAAAATTCACCTGTTAAAGCGTATAATTCAATGGTTTTTAGTATATTTGCGGAGTTGTGCAATCACCATTATCTGATTTTAGAACATTTTCATAGCCCCAAATAGAATCCTCATACTCATTAGTGTACATTCCCCATTCTTTCTTTCCTCCAGTTCTTGGAAACCGCTAATATATATCCTGTTTCTATGTATTTTCCTATTCTAGACATTTCATATAATTGTGTCTGGCTTCTTTAACTTAGCCTAATATTTCCAATGTTCATCCATATTGCAGTGTGTATCAGTACTTAATTTATTTTCATAGCCTAGTAATATTCCATTGAGTAGATATATCACATTTTGTTTATCTGTTCATTAGTTGATGGGCAATTGAGTTGTTTCTACTTTTTAGCTATTATGAATAATGCTACTGTGAAAATCTGGGTACAAGTTTCTCTGTGGACATAATTTCAGTTCTCTTCAGTACATATTAATATCTAAGAGTGAAAATGATGGGTTACATAGTAACTCTGTGTTTAACTTTTGAGGAACTGCCCAACTGTTTTCCAAAACAGCTGTAGTGTTTTACATTTTACCAGTAGTGTATGCGGGCTCCAATTTCTCTATATCCTTGCCAATACTTATTGTCCATCTTTTTGATTATAGTTATCCTAGTGGATATGAAATGGTATTTTATTGTGGTTTTGATTTGCATTTACTGATGACTAAGAATGTTGAACATCTTTTCATGTGCATATTGACCATTTGTCTTCTTTGGAGAAATGTCTATTCAAACCCTTTGCCCATTCTTTAATTGTGTTGTCTTTTTGTTTTTTAAGGTGTAACAGTTCTTTTTTCTGAATATTAGATCTTTATCAGATACATGATTTGCAAATATTTTCTCCCATTCTGTGTGTTGTCTTTGTACTTTCTTGATGGTGTCCTTCGAAACACAAAAGATTCTAATTTTGGTGATGTTTCAACATGAGATTTGGAGGGGAAAAATAAAAAGACAAGAAAACGAAAGAAAAAAAATTTGATGATGTCCAGTTTATCTAGTTTTCTCTTTTGTTGCATGTGCTTTGGTATCACATCTAAGAAATCATTGCCTAATCCAAGGTTATGAAGATTTAGTCTTGTTTTCTTCTAATAGTTTTATAGTTTTAGCTCTTAAATTTAGGTCTGTGATTCATTTTGAATTAATTTTTGTATGTGGTGTGAAGGAGGGGTCCAACTTTATTCTTTTGTATATGGGTATCCAGTGGTCCCAGCACCATTCATTGAAATGATTATCCTTTCCCATTGAATTATATTGAACGCTTGCAGAAAATTAATTACCATAAATAGAAGGATTTTTTTTCTGTACTCCCAGTTCTATATCATTGATTTATATATTTATCCTTATGCCAGTAGTGCACTGTCTTGATTAGTGTGGCTTTGTAGCTATTTTTGAAATCAGGAAATGTGAGTCCTTCAACTTTGTTCTTTTTCAAGATTATTTTTGCTATTCAGGATTCATTGTATTTCCATGTGTATTTTATGATAAACTTGTCAATTTCTGCAAAAAAGCTAGCTGAAATTTTGATAGCAATTGTGTCGAATCTGTAGGTCATTTGGGGAAACATTGCCCAAATATTAAGACTGTCATCATTAAGCGTGATGTTAGCTGTGGGTTTTTCAGGGATGGTCTTTATCAGGTTGGGAAAATTTCCTTCTACTCCTAATTTGTCAAGATTTTTGATCAAGATCAATATTTGGTTTGTGGTGAGGGCTCTCTTCCTGGCTTGCAGAAGGCTGCCTTTTTACTTTGTCCTTACATGACCTTTCTTCTGTGTGCACAGAGGGTGGGGGAGGAGTGATCTGGTGTTGCTGCTTCTTAGAAGGTCATGAATCAAATCGTATTGGATCAGAGCCCAATTCTTATGACCTCATTTAACCTTTTTTTTTTTTTTTTTAAGAGATGGGGGTCTCTGTTGCCCAGGCTGGCATGCAGCAGCGCAATCACAGCTCACTGTAGCCTCAAACTCCTGGGCTTAAGTCATCCTTCTGCCTCAGCCTCCTGAGTAGCTGGGATTTTCATTTAACTTTGATTACCTCCTTATAGGCCCTATCTCGAAATACAGCCACACTCGGGGTTAAGGTGTCAATATATGAATTTGGAGGGGATACAAACATTCAGTCCATAAAAACCCTTAACACTTAACACAATGGCTTATATGTAGTCCTTAAATAAATTTTAAAAAGACCACTCTGAAAATATATGCCATTCAAGAAAACCTATGAGACTGATGTCTTGGAACTGCCATGGCAGTTTGTCTGTTGCCATTGGATATAGATTGATTATTTTCTTCACAGTGAAAGAAAGAAAGAAAGAGAGATTTCATTCATAGCAATAGCCTCGAATTCTCTCTTCCTTTCATTCTTTCACTCACAATAAGAACCATAAATTCTTGTGCTCAGAAAAATATACCTTCACGAATCACTGTTTTGTGAGGTAGGGGTTCCATCTTGACATACTCAGCACTGTTCACCTTAGGACTTCAACCTGTCTGAGCTTATCTGGGGGATCTTTAGAATGAGGCTGTAAAGGATCTGTTTGCTTGGTGAAAGAACAAAGTTTTAGGGTCAAAGAGAAGGGAAACCTCAGAGAAGAGCAGTTTGCCATCGTGCTGGATTTCTTCCATTTGTCCTTCCTCCATCTTTCTCTACTCTGTTTCCCCACCCCTAGAAGGCTGACCTATATGGACTGAGTCAATGGGTTTCCTTTTCCTTTAGCTTTTACCTGAATATAATTATATAAAGTCAAGTTCTAAGAGAGGGAGGGTAGAAATTGGTCCCATGTTCAAATGAAGCTGGATGAAAAAACCCAGCAAGGCCTGTAACTGAATGAGGTGGAGCCCAAGAAAGCTGACATGGGACAAAGTGATGGAGAGATTCCCAAGCCAATATGCATAACTGTAGCAATTTTAAACGTAACTTGCACCTTGATTGGTGTGGGCTTCTAAGAGCTTTTAGAAGTAAGACAAGAGCAGATACAAATCTCTAAGTTTTTGGCAATAAGAATTCTGTCTGTAAGGAACATATCCAGGTGTTTAGGGATGACTCTGTTGTGTAAGTACAGAAACTGCCGTAGTCCAGCCTGAGCCAGTAGAAAGAATTCAACTTCTGTATTAACTCATGAAGACAAAGTTCATAAATGTAAGGGAAGAACAACTATTTTATTTGGGTTTGGGTGTTGTATGGCATGATGCATGCCCAGAATCACTTTTCTAAAGTCAAATACAAAGAATTTTAAATTTCTGGAGTGAAATATATTGAATTTTGAACTTCTAGAGATATTACCTAAGATACTACAAGAACCATAAAGTAAAGGAATAATCATTCTTCAGGGCCATCACAACTGTGTAAATGAAAATAGTTCCCATATGATTAAGTAGTAACACTTTTAAGTGGCTACTGCTGGGCTGGGCCTGGGGCTAATATTGCAAGCATCATAATTTTGCCCAGTAAAGGGACCCGTTTTCAGTTGAGACCACAATCAGAAAGAGATTCTTTCTGCTCAGGGGAATGTTGTACACCATGTATATAACTAGGGTAGGCCTGCCAGATATTATATAGTTATTATACAGTGACCCTACTTGGGTCTCCAACCTCACACCCCCATCCCCATAGCCCCACGCCATGTTCTGGTGTGCTTGATAGGGACATGTGGCCTACATCTGAATACCAGGATCTTCTTTACTCCAGAGAGAAGGAGGCCAAAAGGACAGGAGTCCTGCAAGAAGAACTTCAGTGCCCAGGAGAGAGAAGGGGGCAAGAAAGCTGGTGGAACCTGGCTTAGTTTTTCATAGTTTCTGCATGGGTGGGAAATTGGATACAGAAGAGCCAGCTAGGATAAGCCTTGTGTGTATAAAAAGGAAGAGAGGATTCATGCTGCAACCATGTGCATGGCCTTTCATGCAATGATGATCCCATCCACTAATGCAGGTGGTCCAAACAAACTCCTAGAATCTGTCCAGTTAGTCTTTACTCAGAGGAAAGAAAGAGTTGGGAGAAGGAAGCCTTTCCTGAGAGACCCTCTTCCAAGCTGCCTGAAGTGCTCAATCAATCCCTTTTATTTACTTTTTGTCTTGGGTATTGTCCTGAACGAACATAAAGTTGTTCTCCTCCTCAGGAGTTTGTTGCATAAACTTGAGAATGATAAACACAGATACCTAGAAATACATAAAATCATAGAGCTGGAAGGAACCTTAAATAACATCTAATGAAGTCCAAAGCTTTCATTTATGTCTTGAGATCAGGAACCTCAGGCCCAGAAAAGTTAAATGATTTTCACAAGGGAGTTCAGATACTTAATGGCAGGAACAAGTATGGGGTTTACCGTAGCAGACATAGAGCAGACTACAATTCAGTATTTTATTACAAGTAAGAACCGTATAAACCAGTCACACCCTAGCTCACCTGGCACACAAATGCAGTTCCCAGAGGCATAAACTAAACCAAAAGTGAAAAGCAACAAAAATGTCCTCGAGTGGAATTGCAGAACCAGCCTGTTTTCTTATTCGTGACATATCTTTCTCATTTGTACCTCGAAATGGCATTTAATGTACGTGGTGGTAAAACTGCAAAACTGTCTGTTATCCTAACAAGCATAGAATTACCACGGACTTTTGTAATGTGTGACATCCTTAGACAGAAATAAGCAGTGTTAAGGGAGAATTTTGTTAACAATGCTGTTTGTCTGGTTTTTTCCACTCTGAGTATTGGAATTTTTATTGTAAAACTCAGGTAGGGCCCACCTAATCCTTGTTATGGCTTATTCAACCCAAGCTTTTGCAAAACTGATAGTAGATTTGTTAAGAATGACTAAACCCACACATAAGAGCTAGCTGCCTTTTAACAGATCTTTTAATATATACTAGCACTGAAAATCTCACAAAGCACTAGTTCTTGATTATTGGTCAGAACAGATTGGTCTCTGTTCTGGTCCAATCTGTGTGACTTTCCTGTATTTCTTTCCTGCTTGACCACGTTTCTTTTCTGAGATGTTACTTTCTAGTTTCAGGAGACTTAATATTTCTCGTTAGTCCCTATATTTGTAAAAACTCAAATTTCACCCTAAGAACTCCCTTTATGGGTGTATTATTTCCACTCTGAGAGGCATTGCAAAATTCTGGCTGCCAATTTTACTTGTCAATAGTAGAAATGAGTTTGGTCTCTTTCTTTGACCCTCTGCCTCTCTCCTTGTCTAACTTTTGATGGTTCCATATTCCCGCCAGAGCTGTGGAGCTAGGGAGAGTAATATATTGTGCATGCATGCTATATAAAACTAGGGTAGCCACATGATTTATCATCAAAATGGTTACACTTTGAGAGTAAAAAAAAAAGTGCTATTAATAATTACACCTAACATCTAGCACTATACTGGCAAAACAGACGCTATGGTCATCCTGGTCTAAGACTAAAGTGCTCCTTTGTCTTCCTTTGCCCCTTTGGACACGTCTCCCTCAGGGATATTGTGAGAAGGAGTAGCTGGAACTAGGAAATGAAGAGTCCTCCAAGGTGAGTTCAGAGTTATAACCCAGTGTAGTCCCTCCCTACTGCGCATGAGACAGGGCCTACGCCAATTTGTGAATCATCAAAGGTTGTTAAAGCTACTTTGCAATTACAGGCTGCGGGATACTTACCTTACTTATTGATGCCACAGCTGCAGCAGGCGCAGGAACTAACCTGGGAGTTTTCTTGTTATTCTCTTTTATTTCCTATTACTAGGAAACTCAATGCCACTATGCAATTCATGGGTCAGAGTTCCCAGTGGGTGTGAATGATTAGTGGGTGTGAAATGGCCAAACAGGAATACAATGGAGCCACAGTAACCAGGCTGGAAGTTGGACTTTAGCACTTAAACCCTCCTGTTCCAGGGCACAGTCAAAACACTGATGTGGCAGACCGGAGAACCAAGGGCAGAACACTCAGGTTAAGAAGCAACTAGCGCCTGGGCCTGGGAGCAGACTCAGAGTGCAGGGCTCAGATGGAAAGACACTGGGAGCTGCAGGAACTGAATGGGCAGCTGGTATTTTGCAGAGGTCAGCAGAGGGTAACCTTTAGCAATTCAGTGACGATGATTCATTGCTTAAAAGGATCTTTGGGCATTAGAGAATGCAAAGAAAAAATATACTGCAACTGGGAGTAAGAGCATTATATCAAAAGGCAATTTATGAGAAGCAGGAAGAGATATTGGAAAGGGAATTAGCAGAACCCTGACAAAACAGGAAGAGAGGAATCTGAGCCACGCCAGACCAGGACAGAAAAATTCTTCTAACCACCTCAGCTAAGATTTTTCCCTGAGAATCTGTATCACATTCTCACTAAAGCTCATGTTTAGTTTATTAAATACATCTATGCTTAAGTTAGCATGCTTTCAGTCATGCTCAACTAATCAAGTTCTGATTTGAATAACTCCTGCTGATATTAGGACTAGCTAGACCTCGAATAATGGTTACAGTAAAAATTCTAGGACCTAAAAAGAATAAAGATAGAGAACAGGTGAGTGGTTGGCAGGGGTTGGAGGAGAAGAGATCGACTGCAAAGGGGCTGCGTGAAGGTATTTGGGGGGGTGATAGAACTGCTTCATATCTTGATTGTGGGGAGTAGATAAATGACTCTAGGCATATGGCAAAATTCGTAGAAGTGTATATCACAAACAGTAAATTCTACTGTATGTAAATTTAAAAATAAATGAATAAATAGAATTTAAAAAAAGAATCCAGGGCCTAAATGGACAAAACCAGATAAACATTTTCTCCTCCCTATTCCCCATGCCTCCCCACCTGCCCTTGCCATTCTAGACTATTGCTTTTAACAAGTTTATATTTTTTCTTATGCATACAGAGATGGTTCTATCTTTCCGCGTGTAAGTCTGTTGCAGATCCAGTGACACAGTGAGGAGTGGAGCATGGAACCAAGTGACGGATGGCATCAAAATCCCTTATGCGGCAGCATGTAGAACCTGAGTACTGATATTCCTCTGTGTTCGGGCTAATGGTCTAGGAAAGAGGATGGGCATGGAGGTAGAGGAAGGTGACATATGAACAGAGACCTGAGTGCAATGAGGGAGTGAAGCATGTCCGACTCTGAGGAGCAGAGTGTCCCAGTAAGAGGGAGCAGCAAGTGCAAAAGGGGTGGGCATGAGCTTTAGGTTTGAGGATCAGCAAGGACAGTGGTGTGACTAGCAAGGAGCAGGAAAGAGGCAGGGAGCAGCCAGATCTTGTGGAGTCCGACAGGTCTTCATACAAAGTGGGTTTTATTTCAAGCATGGCAGGAGGCCATCCAGAGTAAGCTGGGAAATTATCTGGCCTGTTTTGCTTTTATAAAAGCTGCTTTGGCTCCTATATGGGAAGCATACATTAGGAGGCAAATATGGAAGCCATTGTGGTTGTGCAGAAATGGTGGTATCTTGGAAGGGTTTTAGCATGGAAGGAATGGGTAAGAGGGAAAGCTTTGCTCTACTGCCCAGCCAGAACCTCATCTTTATAGCTTCTCATTGCAGTGATATACTTAATATTGTCTTAAGATTCCTTATTCTCTTGGGCTTTAAATAGATGCGGTAGTACATGTAGAAATGCGGCTAGGCAACTTGAAGGCTAGCTGAAGTTGAAGACTGAGAGTTTTTAGTGGCTCCAAAGCATGGACTGTCTGATTTTCTCTACAGTGTGCAGAAGCCCAGCTGTATGAATCAAGGAGGCAGATGGTTTCATTAGTCCAGAGTCAAGGGTTTGCCAGATATGTGTGAGGGATGAACAAAGGGGCCAAAATAATATTACTATAATTCACACTAAGAGGTTAATATCTCAATATGGCACATAATCATGTTATAATACATAAGGACATCACGTGATGAAGAGAGGATGGTCGGAAGGATGCTAAGAGGATGGTCAAAAGAATGGTAAAGAGAGAATGGGATAAGGGATGGTAAAGAAAGGATGGGGAGGAGGAGGGGGGAAAGAAAAATATCCCACAATATCCTAACAAAATTAAAGAATAGTGCTACTTCATGTCTTTTTAGAAATAGTCCTTCTTGGAAGTCCTCAAATCATATTGTTATACGTCTATGATTTACTTTAGAATAGTTCATTATACACAGTGTGATATATGTGTATAATTTTAATCTACACCTTAGGCAAGCTAATTAACATCGAGTTGGGTATACACACATCAGTGGTGTGCAAAAATTTAAAAAGGCTCACATTCCACAAGTAGCGTTCCTAATATCTTTAATCAACACAGAGGGTTTGTTAATTAGTATGATACATTAAAAGTTATTTTTCATTGGTAAAATAAATAGTATTCAACAGATGTGGATTGGCTAGGAATATTGTCCTGGCCCTTCCACAGCAGCATGAACAGGAGCAGGGTATGAAATGTGATGAACCCATTCTCTCTACCCTTTGGAATGGTACTCTATACTTAGAATTCAAAGTAATCCTTTGTATAGCCACTTAGGAAGAACTTGGTGGCCTGACTAGATAATTAGCTAAATCATGATGCATCTGCCGTGAGTGAACCTTCCATGCAAGTTATTTGCCCTAGTACTTAAAAGGACAGAAAGCTGGGGCTTTAGCAAGATTACATTATAGGTTATGTGATTGTTTTTATTCCTTCCTACCAAAAAAAAAATGTGTAATTGTGGCAGAATTTGGCTTAGAACTTGATTTCATTATAAAATCCACATAATACATTGCAAAGGTAAAGGAAGAGACTGATAGTCCTCACCTACCTCTAGCCATTGGATGCTTCCATTACATCCTAATAACCAGGAATAATCAAACTGGCAAAAGTCAGCTTGGCAATACACCACGTAAGACAGCCTGCTTTGTGAGGTCTTTGGTTCTTTGGTAGATGAGTATATGTGCTCCCTCTATGTAGTGTTGAGTACCATTCTTATTAGAAATGCTAATGCTATAGGCTAATCGTAGAATCATATAGTCTGCTTCTTCATGTTACACATCGATAAATTGAGGCTCAGAAAGATTAAGCCACCTTTGCAAGGTTAGTGCAAGAGCTAATTAGTGGTGAAAGAGGGACTAGGTCCTGGTCTTAAGATGTAGAATTCTCATTGTCACACAAATGGAGCCGTATTTTCCAAAGTAGATCACATGAGATATGTAATCTAGAAAATCTGATGTGACTTATGGGGATGAAAGGACAAAAGACTTGGGATTCCAAAGGTACTAGCAAAACACTCCATTCCTTTCATCCATTCCTTCTGCTCCCACTGACCCATTTCCCCACTTCTATGATATTATAGTTTTTCAATCTCCTTTAACCACACTAAGAAGTTACTCACTAGCAAAATTGGGGGATCCAACAGTATTACACAGTGGCTCTTTCTTCCTATTTCTGCACCCTCTCGTAATGTAAGGAAAGGGAAGAAGTGTATTGTTCCTTTTAAGAATAATGCATAATTAATTTTCTCATTTGTCCAAACGACCACTTTTTAATAGTCTCTGGCTGACATTTAAGATTATTTCAAATACTGGAACCAAGTATATAAAACAAAAGTTATTTCATGATTCCACTATAGCCATTGTTAGCAATGGGAATTTTTTTTTTTTTTTAAGACAGAGTCTCACTCCATCACCCCAGGTAGAGTGCAGTGGTGTAAACTTAGTTCACTACAACTTCAAACTCCTTGACTCAAGCGATCCTCTTGCCTCAGCCTCCTGAGTAGCTGAAACTACAGGCACATGCCACTGCAGGGTGCAACATAATGCCCGGCTAATTTTTCTAATTTTAATAGAGATAGGGTCTTGCTCTTGCTTAGGCTGGTCTTGAACTCCTGAGCCCAAGTGATCCTTCTGCCTTGGCCTCCCAGAGTGCAGGATTACAGGTGTGAGCCACCATACCTGGCCAACAATGGGAAAATTTAAGTCAACATTTTTGGACCCAAATGTAGTGATCTATCCAGAATCTTAAATCTCTTTCCACCTCTATGTTTTGTCAATGTGCATTTACCATTTGTACAAGATGCTACAGTGATCTCTTCACTTATGTTTGAAGGTCTAGTAATGAACATAGGGTCCCCAATAATCTAACAGTCCTGGTATCATTAGTGAGTAAGTATAAATGGTTCGTTGGTAGCCAGATAGTTTGATGATATGGACTCAAGAATTAGAGACCTTCTGAGGTGAAAAGGATCTTAAAGATAATTGTGGCCAGAGTCCCTGTCAAGGGTTCATTCAGCCTCTGCTTAAGCATAGTCACTTGTCACTGACTGAAGGGCTCTTTTCCCAGAAATAGCTTGTTTTGATTTTAGCCAGCTTTAACTACTAGAAAGTTCTTATTTTAATAGAAATTCTTCTCCTTGTAACTTCTACCCACTATAGTTTCTTTGGTATCATGATGAATACATTTAATTTCTCTTTCACTTATCAGTCTTCAGATATTCCAAAGTAGTTTTCGTGCCCCCATCACAGCTTCAAAACAAAAACTTAAAAATCTTTACTGAAGGATACAGAATGAACTCAACTTTTTTCCCCAAATAAATGTTTTTATACATCTAATTTATAAAACATCTGATATAAAATGTTTTTTAAAATATTTATCAACTTTTTACATAAATAATTTGAGTTATTTGTAGAAATATTTGAAAATTACAAGTAAATATCTTAGCTTGAATATCCCCAGAAGCAGATGAGATAAGGATTTGACTGCAAGAAGATTATTTGGAAAATACAGAACCATTCAGGGGAATAGTGATGTAATATAAGAAAGAGAATCCAGCCAAAGAAGGGTGTGTTCTTAAGCCAGCTGCCACAGTGGACAACTAGAGAAAACTCTCATTCGGAAACCCTGGGAGATACTGCAAAATAAATATGATGCCACTTCATGAGTGAGCTACTTCCTCGGCATTTTCAGCTTGTTCAAAGGCAGAACCGTCTTCCACTGGTCTGGAATAAAAAACTCTCATGCACAGAGGTAGCCATTAGAAGTTGGATGGAAAATTAGGTGGGACACTGAAGCATCTGGGACAACAAGCTGATGACAATTATAATTAGTAACAATTAACATTTTGATGTACTTTTATTCAGAATTTTTCCATATGTATATAAATAAATATAAATTATTCATATAAATTATAAATTATTCATAAAGTCATTCTACAATTTTAATTTGTAGCCTGCTTTGTGACATAGTAATACCATATATCAGATTTTTCTATGTCAATAAATATAAATCTACTTATATCATTATTAATGATGATAAAATATACCACAATTGACTTAATTTCCTGATTGGACATTTAGATTGGTTCCAGGTTTTTGCTGTTCTTCAGTATCACTGCACAATGATTTCATGCTTGGTTTAGCTACCACTCAATTGTATGTTTATTATGGCAATGCTTAAAAGATATAAACAGTGTGGGAAAGAGTATTATGTATTCAAATGCCAGTGATTCATACTTGCTTTGTAGTTCACAAATATGACTTAATACTTAGACGTTTGAATTCAAAATACTACATGATTATTTCATAAGATACAGCCATTTGGGTTACAGGAATTCAACTTCATGTGTTCCATTTAACACTGCTACCTCAACTTAGGATCCATTTCTTTATCTTTATGAAGATTGATTCAGATTTTATCCAAGTACCACCAGTTCAGAGTCATCATGGCCTGCCATGTGCAGTTGTATAGTTGGAATACTTTCTTTACTTCTCAGATTACTTGCTATGTGTTAGTTTATAGCAGAGATAAACTATGTATCATATCCCCATTATGTCAACTTATTCAGTGGTTGTGATATTGTCTTAGGTTGGGTTTTCTGGGAAACAGACTCTACAGTGGTGCAATAGACAGAATGTTTTTATCCTCCCAAAATTCATGTTGAATCCCTAATCTCAATGTGATGGTATTTGGAGGTGGGACCTTTGGAGGTAATTAGGTCATGAGGGTGGAGCCTGCATGGATGGAATTTCCTTACAAAAGAGAACACAGAGCTAGCTATCTCTTTTTCCTCTGAGTGAAGATAAACTAGAAGGTAGCCTTCTGCACCTGGAAGAGGGCCCTCACCAGAACCCAACCATGTTGGCACCCTGATTTCAGATTTCCAGCCTCCAGAACTGAGAGATAAATTTCTATTGTTTATAAGCCACCTTATAACCACCTCATCTAGTCTATGGTACATTGTTACAGCAGCCTGAGCTGACTACAAAAGATAGAGATTTGCATGCAGGAGGTTTAATGGACACTAGTCTCAGAAACATTACCTATGAGATAGTGAGGGATTTGATTCCCAACTTCACTGTTGTTGGCATATATGAAAGATACAGATTTGTGTACATTGATTTTGTAACCTGAGACTTTGCTGAATTTGTCAACTCCAGGAATCTCTTGGTTGACTCTTTGGGGTTTTCTAGATATAAGATCATGTCATCAACAAAGAGTGATAGTTTGAACTCTTCTTTCCCCATTTGAATACCCTTGATTTCCTTCTCTTGTCTGATTGCTCTGGCTAGGACTTCCAGGACTATGATGAATAGAAGTGGTGATAGTGGGCAACCTTGTGTGGTTCTGGTTCAAAGCAAGAATGCTTTCAATTTTTCCCTGTTTCAGTATGGTGTTGGCTGTGGGTTTGTCATATATGGCTTGTATCATTTTGAGGTATGTCCCATCTATGTCTATTTTGTTAAGTGTTCTTATCATAAAAGGGTGCTGAATTTTGTCAAATGCTTTTTCTGCATCTATTGAGAGGATCATATGATCTTTGTTTTTGCTTCTATTTATGTCATAAATTACATTTATAGATTTGCATATGTTGAACCATCCTTACGTCTCTTGGATGAAGCACTTGATCATGGTGAATTATTTTTTTGATATACAGCTGAATATGGTTTGCTAAGATTTATTTCTCTACTTTTATTTTTTATTATTTAATTTTTTTTTTATTTCAGCATATTACAGTGGTACAAATGTTTAGGTTACATATGTTGCCTTGGCCCCGTCTGAGTCAGAGCTTCAGGTGTGTCCATCCCCCAGATGGTGCACACCGTACCTATTAGATGTGTATATACACGTCCCCTACTCCCCCTTCCTGTCTGCCTGACACCGGTTTGCTAAGATTTATTGAGAATTTTTGCATCTATATTCATAAGGGATATTGGTCTATGGTTTTCTTTTTTTTTTTTTATTGTGTCCTTTCCTGGTTTTGGTATCAAGGTGATATTGGCTTTGTAGAATAAGTTGGGAAGAATTCTTTCCTTCTCAATGTTATGGAATAATTTCTGCACTGTAAGTACAAACTCTTCATTGTAGGCTTGGTAAAATTGGGGTGTGGAATCATCTGGTTCAGGACTTTTTTTTTTTTTGGAAGATTTTTTATTACTGCTTCAATTTTGGTGCTTGATATCGGTCTGTTCAGGAGTTCCAAAGATGTGATAACTTTCACAATAGCAACAAAGAAAATAAAATACCTAGGAATATATTTAGTTAAGGAAGTGAAAGACCTCTATAGGGAGAACTACAAAACACTGAGGAAAGAAATTGTAGAGCATGTTAACAGATGGAAAAACATATCACGCTCATGGATCAGCAGAATCAACACTGTTAAAATGTCCATACTAACCAAAGTGATTTATAGATTCAGTGAAATCCCCATTAAAATACCAACATCACTTTTCACAGATCTAGAAAAAACAGTTCTACGCTTCATATGGAACCAGAAAAGACCCCAAACAGACAATGCAACCTTGTGTAATAAGAACAAATCAGGAGGCATCATTTTACTGGGTTTCAAGCTATACTACAAGGCTATAGTAAATAAAACAGCATGGTACTAGCACAAAAACAGAGACAGATTTGTGGATCAGAACAAAGAACCCATCCTCCTATTGCCATCTGATCTTTGACAAAGCAGATGAAACATACACTGGGATAAAGAATCCCTACTCAATAAATAGTGCTGGGAGAATTGGATAGCCACATGTAGAAAACTGAAACAGGATGCACACCTCTCACCACTCACAAAAATTAATTCATAATGGATAACAGACTTAAACCTAAGGCATGAAACTATAAGAATTCTAGAGGAAAATGTTGGAAAAACTCTTATAGATATCAGCCTAGGAAAAGAATTTATGAAAAAGACCCCAAAAGTAATCACAGCAATAAAAAAATAAATAAATGGGACCTGATCAAATTAAAAAGTTTTTGCACAGCCAAGGACACAATCAATAGAGTAAATAGACAACCTACAGAATAGGAGAAAATATTTGCATGCTATTTAGCCAATAAAGGGCTGATAACCAGATTCCACAAAGAATTCAAGCAAATCAGCAAGAAAAAAATCTAACAACTTCATTAAAAAGTGGGAAAAAGACATGAATAGAGACTTTTCAAATGAAGATAGACTAATGGCCAACAAACACATGAAAAAATGCTCAATGTCTCTCATCATCTGGGAAATGCAAATCAAAAACCACAATGAGATAACAGCTAACTCTGGTGTGAATGACTTTTATCAGAAAGTCCAAAAACAACAGATGCTGTCATTGATGTGGAGAGAAAGGAACACTCATACTCTGCTGGTGGGACTGCAAACTAGTATAACCTCTATGGAAAGTGGTATGGAGATACCTCAAAGAACTAAAAGTAGACCTACCATTTGATTGAGCAATCCCACTACTAGGTATTTACCCAAAGGAGAAAAAGACATTTTATAAAAAAGACATTTGCACTCAAATGTTTATAGCAGCACAGTTCACAATTGCAAAGATGTAGAAACAATCCAAGTGCCCATCAATACATGAGCGGATTAATAAAATGTGGTATATGTGTACCATAAATTACTACTCAGGCATAAAAAAATGATGAACTAATACCTCTTATATTAACCTGGATGGAACTGGAGACCATTCTTCTAAGTGAAGTATCACAAGAATAGAAAAACAAACATCACATGTACTCAATACTAAATTAGAACTAATCAATCAACACTATGTGCAGACATGGAAGTAAAACTCAATGGAAATCAAGTAGGTGGAAGGGTGGAGGAGGGGATGGGTACAATGCACACTATCTGGGTAAAGGACCCATTTATAACTTTGACTCAAACTGTATAAAACCAAATTATCTAACCAAAACATGTGTAACCCTATAATATTCTGAAATAAAAGATAAATAATAAATAACTAAGATCTTCAAACATAAAAAAAAGAGGGTGAAGGAAGCAGATGGGACAGATGGAGAAGTTGAACTGCAGTGCAGTTGCAAAACAGCCTCAGTGGATGCAACAAAATTCTTGGAATTGGGATGGCCATTCAGACTTGTTCTGAATTAGGGCAAAGGAACTAGGTCTTTGTACATCAACCAGTTTTTGGTTGTTGGCTGCCTCTTGGAGAGGAGAGTGTAAACTTGGGCAAGGCATTACCTTTCGGCTGAGGGAAATTCCCAGAGAAGACTCAGCTGTGAACTACAAGCATTCAATACTCCCAACAGATATGGGAGTAAGTAGGTCAACTCTGAAGGGGATATTTGGGTAATGCATGACAGCCCTTTCACCACTTGTATTCACTTACTTCATGTAATAATTTCAACTTATCTGGGTATAACTTATCCTGATTCTGGTTTCTCTTTTATTCTGGAGAAATTTGAAAGAAAAAGATTAGTGGGAAAAATTCCAAATCCTGATGTTGCATTTTTTCCTGAGGCTACAACTGATAATTCATCATCTCCCTCCTTGTGCACACATTCTATATCTCCTTCACATTCAACTAATCTGCTAGGCTAGATGGTTTGTCTTGTGGGGCCATTCAGACCTTTATTCTTGAGAAGGCTGAGCCCCTAGTTAGTGTGTCTGTCTTAGGCTGTGGATGCTGCGTTTATTCATTTGCCATCAAAACTGGGCAGGGGAGTTATCAAGAGATATTCCCAAAGATCAGCTAAGTGTTAGTCTTTCTGCCCTCCATTGTGTAATAGCAGCCTTATCTCATTCAAGTGCATTATCCTGCCAGTGTGGAGACTCTTTTCCTGGCCTGCTAGCCTTTTGGCACAAGAAATCTAAAATGATCAGGTGGCAGCCATAGTTTAAAGTTTATTGAGACTCTTATTACTGTGTCCCTTTTTGGAAAAATTTCCTCTATGCAGACTAGAACCTTTAAGCCTGCAGAGCATTAAGTTGCAGGGACAGGAAGCACTTAGAGTGCTGCTGAGAAAAGCTACTTCTACTTCCACGCTTGATCCCCAGTTTGGAAAATAGCACCATACAATGGTCATTGATTTAAGATGCCAATGCTATCCTGAAGGATAGTGCCCTGTCCTCATATGATACTGTGCTTTCAAAAGTCTGCTCCACCTCTCTATCAGGCCTGCAGGTTTGGGATGGTGCAATTTTTGATAGGAACAGTGAATCTCATGATCATGGATCCACCACCACATCTGGTTTGTATTAATAAAATAGCTCACTGAGTCTGAGACAGTGATCTCTTGTATACTGGTGTTGGCTGAGACATTTTGGGCAAGAACTATAAATCCATACCTGAAATAGATGTCAATATTTAACTTGGAGGGGATGTCTCAGCAAGCCCCAGACCACGGAACTCTTAAAAAGGTCACTAATGTGGTAGGCCTGAATCTTCACAGGGATTGTCTCCTACACTCTGGTGTACATGTGTCTTACTGAGGCATCCAGAGTACTTGTCATTTCTTACTCATTAGGTCTAGCTAACATGTCTTTAATATCATAGAACAATGAGTTGTTCTATAGGATGTCCAGATAGTCTAGGGATTTTCAAACTATATTATGACAAAGAGTAGGAGAGCTCACTTAGCCCTGGGGCAAGACCATGCATTTATACTGTTGCCCATCCCATGTGAAGGCAAACTGCTTATGCTCTTCTGCCTGCTAGATATTGAAAATAACACATTTGCCATATGAATGCCACTTATCAGGGGCTGTGTTAATCTGCTATAGCAAAGATGCCACATCTATCACAGTAGCTTCAACTATGGTTACTACTTAATTAAGTTTGAGATATTATCCACTGCTATAGACTGAAAGTTCACATCTCTCCAAATTCATGTGTTGCAACCTAATCCCCCATGTGATGGTATTAGGAAGAAGGGTCATTGCCAAGTGATTAGATCACAATGGCAGAGCCCTCATGAATGGCATTAGTGCCCTTATAAAAGAGACTCCAGAGAGCTCCTTGCTCTGCCTGCCATGTGAGGACATAGCAAGAAGACAACTGTCTTTAAACCAGGAATCAGGCCCTCGCCAGATACCAAATCTTCTGGCATCTTGATCTTCTCAGCCTCCAGAACTATGAGAAAGAAATTCCTATTTTTTATAAGATATCTAGTCTATGGTATTTTGTTATTGCAACCCAAATGGACTAGACACATACCTTGTATTCTAAAGGCCAGACTGGACAATTGCATGAGGATATAATGAGTACCACCAAACCTGTACCATTCAAGTCTTTGAGGATGGTACCAGTCTTTGTCATTTCCCCCAGAAACTGTATTGTTTTTGATCTTAACAACCTTCCAAGATTTGGAAGGGCAATTTAAGGAGTGTTCACTGGGCCTTTCTGCTGTGATAGCTCTTTGTTCATAGTTCAAGAAACCAACATGAGGGTTCTGCCAATTGCTAAGTGTGTTCGTTCCAATTATGTATTTAGATACCAGGAAAGTGACCATTAGTGGGTCCATAAACCGAATGGACTCACAGTGAGATAGACTTGGGCCAAGATTCTATTTATTACCTGACATCCTCCTTTATTCTAATAGGGGTGTCATCGTAACATGTCACTAGATATTAGTGTTCAACTCAGGCCTTGTATCCAACACCTTTCAAAAGATATTCCCTTTCTCCATCTATGGTTACCTGAGAAAATGACCTGGGGCCTTTTGGATGAGGACTGGGGAAATCGCTGTGATGTACATCTGCCATGATGTTGCAGTATCCTTTCTCAAGGGACCTGGCCTCTCTTTCAGTTCATGGGTTCTGGATTTGAGAACTGCCTCAAGTCTGGAAATTACACGAGGGATTATGTCTTTCTTCAAGGGCAGCTGACCTCAATCCTTTGTTCACCTAGTAATATTAATGTAAATACTTTGGATTGTATATATTACGCAATACCCTGGTTGGTCCCTATCTGTTTGATTCTGGATACCTGATTTTCCACAATCCACCTCCATAGAGTGCCATGGGTCAGGCTTCCATGACTGCCATTCCAACTTTGCTGCCCACTTTGCTGCTGACAATTAGGTGCTACTATCCTGAGATCATATGATTGCTATTAGGAAGCCTAGTTTTGTTATGGAATCTCTTCTCGTCAGTCTCTTCTTTTAGAAAATAGCTATTTCTGAGCTTCTCTGTGATGCTACTTCTAACTCTTACCATCACATTCCTTAGTGCCATGATAAATAGAATGTCCTAAGGGACCTACCATGGAGCATAATTAGTTAGCTGTTGAAATTTCCATTTCCTTTAAAATAAGCCATTGCTTTTTCTAAGCTTCTAAGATCCATCTCAAAAGCTTATTAGAACTGGACATAAAGATCCTTGCTAGGGTGTTCAGCCCGGTGTCATGGGAGAGTGCCCCTCCATCAACAAACTCTCCCTTATTGCATTTTATGCTCTGCTCCCCTGGATTCCGCACCCTCAGGATGGACTTCCTGGTTTGTGCCCCTGCATGCCATTGAGGCCCTGCAGCTCATTTGTGGCTCATCCATCTCCTCCTGTAGCAGACTGACTCTCCCTTATCATGCCGAGATTTGACTGTAGTTGTTGGTCTGGTTGCCAAGATAGGAGTTGGTGATGGATGCTGAAATGGTCAAATATTGTCTTATAAACACTTGCCTGTTTAACACTTCTCTAAGCAAAGCAGCCCTCGTCATCTAACAAGAATGAATAGGCCATTTCTGCAGGCCCAGAGGGTTCAGGCATAACTGGGGTTTGAAGTTCTGCAGGAGATTTATCCAGAATCCTTAATCCAAGTCTTAGGGTTTCATTCCTCCCATCTCAGGGCTCTGACTATGGCATGGGGCCTTGCTAGGGTTGAGAATGAAAGTTCTGCTACTCTTAAGGGTAGGTCCTAAGCCGTGAGGGTTTCTTTAAGTGCCAGCAAGATCTTTAGTATTCACACTTGGCCTTGAATTGATGAGTAATCACCTTTAGCCTATCTTTCCCCCCACTTCAAATCACTGATGATCATCAGCAATAGCTATGTAGTTCCACAATCCTTGCAATTGCTTCTTCCCCCATGCCTCTCAAATGCTGGAGATGAATTTCCTTCCAGTCGATCCTACTGCAGTCAATCACAGTTGGAAAGCCTTAAGAATTATACTGCTTCAAAACACCAGGAACTATCAATACTCCACCTATCAGCAGCAATGGAGTACTAATTGACAGCTGGCCAGGGGGTGATTCAACTCCTGACTACCATCCTTAGTCTGCTTGCTAGCCCACACCTAATACCAATGTGTCATTGATTGGGCTTTCTATTAATAGAAACAGAAGCTGCCTCAGGGAATTCAGGTGCAGATGATATAGTGAGGGTGCCTACTACAGGAAAAGCCCTAAGGAGAGAGAAGAAAGAAAGGGAGGAGAGCATGCAATATTTTCATTGGTCAATTATAATAATTTGAGCAGAAAAATAATATTGGTAATTATTCTTTAAAGAACTGATTTAAAAAGTTGAGTCTGTGAAAGGTCATGGGTGGATGAGAATGTGCAAGAGAAAAAAATGGATATAAATTGTATAGGCCAGGCACAGTGGCTCACGCCTGTAATCCTAGCACTTTGGGAGGCCAAAGCGGGAGGATTGCTTGAGGCCAGGAGTTTGAGACCAGCCTCAGGAAGAGCGAGACCCCGTCTCTACAAAACATAAAACAATTAGGTGGGTGCGATGTCACGTGTCTGTAGTCACAGCTACTCAGGAGGCTGAGGCAGAGGAGGATTGCTTGAGCCCAGGAGTTGGAGGTTGCAGTGAGCTATGATCACACCACTGTGCTCTAGTCCAGGAGACAGAGCAAGACCCTGTCTCAAAAAAAATTAAAAAAATATATAAAAGGTGGTAAGTACAAAAAGGTGATTTTAATAGGAGATCTTTAATGTTAATTCTAGGTGCACATGAGAGTTGGTGGTGGGCAAAATGCTGATACTTTAGAGGTAGAGATGGAAAAGAGTTCTTTTTTAAAGTAATAAGCTCACATTAATCTTCGCAATTTATCACATCATGTGGCTGTCCCCAGATTTTCTTATCAACTATGGTTTTTTTTGACAAGTGAGCTTTTTATATTACATTGACATAGTTTCAGTGTTTTGCTCATCTGTCTGATGAAGCCTAGAGTCTGGACTAATATATCACTCCTTCTTCTTCACTTGACATTGTCATCAGTTGTAACTTCTCTTATGAGCCCATAAAAATAACTAATCTACATACCAGGCACTCTCTTAACACTTCATTTCTCTTACATTTCACGATAACCTTATGAGGTAGGAAGTGTTGTTATCCCTATTTTTCACACTAGGAAACTAAGACTCAGAGAGGTTAAGTGAAAAGGTCATGCAACCAGTATATAAATGAGCCACATGGCTACCTCTGCTCATTTTTAAAAATGTTGTCCCAAGATAACTGGTTCTGAAAAATCTAAACTTAAGAATCATTGTTCTTTCTGTGGCCACTTATTTTACTTGCAACAACAAACTTCTATCCACCCATCTGTGGTCAAGAAAAGAAGTAAAAGCAAATATTATGATTGAGAGCATTTAGTATTTAATTAAAAAGAAAGAAAAGAGAAGCACTGTGCGTAGCAGAAAAGTTGTTGTCAGGGAGTGGCAGAAATAAACACACCTAAACACTGGCCCAGAGCAGTAAATTCCTGAACAGACAGTAAAGTACTTTTTTTAAAAACCTCCATAGAAGAAAATAAGGAAGAGGTTATAGTGGACTGAAATATAATCCACAAGGACAAATGTGGTTTTGTTGAGGAGTCTGTTCAAGAAACTTCCCTCAGCTGTACCCAAAACGGCGGCTCCTGGAGAGAGAGAAAATGGAATCTCTCAGCCTCTGACTCCCAACAGTCGGTAGGATGTGTGCGTCCCCAATGGGGCAAACTCCCACATTACCTAACTCCACACACCGCCGGCCAGATGAGAAAGAAGAGAAAATGAATCACACCACTCCAGAGAGATGATTTTAATCTTCTTCTAAGGGCAGCAGTTTACCTTGCAAGGCTTCATATGCCATATAAGGCTCCAACTTGCCTTTCCAAAAGGCTACTGAAGCGAGAAAAATAGAATGACAACATAGCAGGAGAAAGGAGCTAGGGCTATGGTAAGAAAAATCTATGATAAAGAGAAAAAAGTCCAAGGAAGTTTATCAAAAATAATTTTAAATGATGAATGGCCCAAAGACTAAATTACCATAGAAATTAGAAAATATTTGCACTCAATGGTATTGAACATATGACTTAAGATTGTCAGAAGTAGGCTAAGTAGTACCTAGAGAATATTGATGGCTTTAAATGCATATATTAGAAAAGAAGAAAGGCTAAATATTGATTTTTTAAGCTTCCAAGAAACTGGAATAAGAATAGCAAATCAAACTTAAAGAAAGTTGAAGGAAGGTAATAATAGAACTAAGAACAGAATTCAATAAAACAGAAAACATACTATAAAGAAAAATAAATAATGCTAAAAGTTGTTATTTCAAAAAGATTAATGAAGTTGATAAACCCCTAGCAGGACTACTGAAGTGAAAAAGGAGAGATGACAAAAATTACCAATATAAGGCAGAAAAAGAGGACTTCACTATGATCCTACATCAATTAAAAAGATAATAAAAGAATATTGTGAAAACTTTTATATCAATAAATTTTACAATTTAGAGGAAATGAACAGATACCTTAGAAACACATTTTACCATCAAAAAATTGAAAAGACAACCCCAAAATGGGAGAAAATTATTGCAAATAATATATCTGATAAGGAACTTGTATCTAGAATATACAAAAAACTCCTTACAACCCAATTATAAGAAGATAAATGATCCATTTTAAAAATGGACAAAGGATCTGAATAGACATTTCTCCAACGAAAAAGTACAAATGGCCAATAAGCATATGAGAAGATGTTCAACATCTTTAACCATCAGGAAAATAGAAATCAAAACCACAATGAGATACCATTTCATAACCATAAGATGGGTATAATTAAAAAGAAAGATAATAACAAATATTGGCAAAGACAATGTCCAGTTTATCTATTTCTTTCTTTTGTTACGTGTGCTTTTGGTATCCCATCTAAGAAGTCATTGCCTAATCCAAGGTCATGAAGATTTAGCCCTGCTTTCTTTTAATAGTTTTATAGTTTAAGTCTATGATTCATTGTGCATCAATTTTTATGTATTGTGTGAAGAAGGGGTCCAATTTTATTCTCTTGTATGTGGGCATCAGTGGTCCCAGAACCATTTGATGAAATGATTATCCTTTCGCATTGAATTATGTTGCACCCTTGGAGAAAATTAATTACCATAAATAGAAGGATTTTTTTCTGTACTCCCAGTTCTATATCATTGATTTATATATTTATCCTTACGCCAATAGTGCACTATTTTGATTAGTGTGGCTTTGTAGCCATTTTTGAAATCAGGAAGTGTGAGTCCTTCAACTTTGTTCACTTTTAAGATTATTTTTGCTATTTAGGATTCATTTTATTTCCATGTGTATTTTATGATAAACTTGTCAATTTCTGCAAAAAAGCTAGCTGGAATTCTGGTAGCAATTTTGTCGAAGCTGTAGGTCATTTGGGGGAGTGTTGCTGTCTTAACAATATTAAGACTCTCACCATTAAGTGTGATTTAACTTGTGGATTTTTCATGGAAGGTCTTTATCAGGCTGAGGAAATTTCCTTTTACTCCTAATTTGTTGGGATTTTTGTTGAGAAAGGGTGTTGGAATTTTTCAAATTTTTTTTTGTATCTATTGAGATAATCATGTAGTTTTTGTTTTTATTCTATTGCTATTACATTAGCTGATTTTTGGATGTTAATCTGACTTTGTGATCCTAGGATAAATCCTTCTAATATATTGCGGATTTGGTTTTTCTAGTATTTTGTTGAGAGTTTTTACATCTAAATTCATAAGGAATATTGGTCTGTAGTTTTCTTCTCTAGTGATTTCTTTCTCTGGTTTTGATATAAAGGTTATACTGGCCTCATAGAATGATCTGCAAAGTGTTTCCTCCTTTTCTGGGAGTTTGAGAAGGATTGATGTTAGTTCTTTAAAAGTTGAGTAGAATTGATTGGTGAAGCATCTCAGCCTGTTTTTTTTTTTTTGTGGGAAGATTTTTTTTAAAAATTACTTATTCAATATCTTTACTTGTTATGATTCTATTCAGATTTGGGGGAAATGAAAATGTTCTAAAATTGATTGTGGTGATGGTTGTAATATGCTGTGAATATACTAAAATCTTGGACTTGCTCACTTTAAATGGGTGAATCGTATATTATGTATTCTAATGATGCCACATTATGTAGGACACCATCATAGTTAGATGTTTGGCCAAACGAGAAATGAGGGAAAAATTCATTAGGAAAATGCTTGCTTCTATAATATTATGTAGTATATACAAAGCCTAATGAGAAGAATTTTGTTTTCTTCTTTTTCTAAAAAAATTAAGAATATACCTGGAACATGAAAAGCAGAATTACAAAAAAGACAGATCCTTCTTCATTAGTAGAACCGTTTGTCCCTGTTTGAAATAATTCCTAGACCCCATCCACAATGCCTCTATTATCCCAACTCAGTCTTCTCAGTAAGCAGTGTAGATGGCAACCTACGCTGCTGTCTTCATCTTATTTGGTTTTTTGTTTTGTTTATCTATTTACTTACTGATTTACTGTATCATCTATCTGGCTGTCTATCAATCCACCTATGTGAATTCTTTCACTTTCTTCCACACATTAGTGCTAATCTTGTAAATGCAGATATTCCTAGCAGAGCTTTATGGATCTCCTGCCAGACTGAGAGAGCTCCACTGAATGAATAGAAATTAGGGGTGGAAAAAGGAGTGAGTGGTCAAAAGAGTAGATATTTTGGAAACATAGACATCAACGTATAGGGCAATTTTATGACACATTTGGGAAGAGGGCAGGAGCTGTAGGCCAGGCACAGTGGCTCACACCTATAATCCTAGCACTCTGGGAGGCTGAGGCAGTTTGATCGCTTGAACTCAGGAGTTCGAGTAGAAAAATTAGCCAGGCATGGTGGCATGTGCCTGTATTCCCAGCTGCCCGGGAGGCTGAGGCAGGAGGATTGCTTGAGCCCAAGAGTTGGAGGTTGCAGTGAGCTACAATGATGCCACTGCACTCTAGCCAGGGTGACAGAGTGAGACTCATCTCAAACATGAAAAAAGAAAAAATGGCAGAAGTTGCAGTGCCAATCAACTCATAATGCATGTCTGGAGAACTGTGTTGAGAAGGATTCTGAGCTTGCATCCCAGGTTCAGATGAAAGTGTTTCCTGGCTTTTTCTTCAGAGATGCGATCTCGCTATGTTGTCCCAGCTGGAGTGCAGTGGCTATTCACAGGTGTGATCATAGTGTATTATAGCCTTGAACTCCCAGGCTCAAGCAAGACTCTTACCTCAGCCCCCCTAGTAGCTGGGACTATAGCCATGCACTACCATGTCCACCTTCTTTCCTGGCCTTTTAAGGGGTAATGGCAGCATATGTGTAAGAGAAGTTCTGTCCCTTCAGTAGAGGTTTCCAGAGCAAGAGCTGCCTGGCTGTGGGTAGGAGGAAAACTCGGACAAAGCAACTGCCAAGATAAGAAAAATGATTGAGATAGTATCACCTAGATCATGGTGATAGGGGTCATGAAGGAACCAGGCACAGAGAAGGCTATGGATAAACTAGTAGTAACTTTAGGGCAAGGAACCACTTGGAGTCAGAAGTGCTGCTTGAAAGACATTCAGCTGCATCGCATTGTTGCAGGTACCATTGGATGTCAATGGCTGACTTCTGGGCCTCATCCTTTCGATTAATAATATGAAAAGGCTACAGGGTTAGTCTGGGAAGGACAATTGGTCATTAGGCTGAAGGGAATACCTACTGGAAGTGGGAATCAGGATGCCTGGCAGTGCCAAGTACAAATTTGAGGGTGCCTAATATAAACATTGCCTCTTACCTCTCAAAGAATTTTCTGTACTTTGAGATCTAACAGACCGCAATGAATACTCAGGGTTTCTTTGCAAAAACAGATGTAGTGAGGAATTTTAATCAACACGAAGAGGTCCAAATAGAAGTCAATTGTTGAACTGAGATTGGAAGAAGATGCCCAAGACTGGTGGGAGAGAAGCGGGAGTGCAGTCCAGATGTGATGTAGGGTATCTGAGTTCATTCTTCAGGAGAGGTGGGTCATGAGTTTGCCAGACCTGAGCAGCAGCTGGGCCAAGATGTGTGTCTGGCTCTTGCCAGGAATGAACTGGGGCAGGATTACCAAATGGTGTTTTCAGGAGCCCATTATGGTCCCTTTACAAATCATTTCAATGAACCTGGCCCATGCATAAAAAGAAGTACTTAAAACCCCTAAATGCCCCTCTCCTCTCTCCAGAGGTCATTATATCAGCCCACCTTCCATTTGCTACTCTGATTTGCTGTCCACGGTCTCAAGTCTTCCATCCCATTTCTCTCCCACCTTAGTCCCAAGGTGTATCATCTTGATTGATAATGCATTTGGGATACGCTTTATGATCCAACCATACATTTTTCTCTAGGATACATGCAAGGAATTTGGAGGTAGGAGAGACTATCCTCTGATGCACCATAGCTCTTAAAATTTTTAAAAAATTTTAATTTGTAATTATGGGTATATAATAATTGTATGTATTTATAGGGTACATATGATGTTTTGATAGAGGCATACAATGTGAATTAATCAAATCAGGATAATTGGGGTATCCATAACCTTAGGCATTTATCATTTCTTTGTGTTAGGAAAATTCCAGTTCTACTCTTTTAGTTATTTTAAAGTATATCCTAACTTTTTGTTGATTATAGTCACTTTGTTGTGCTGTTAAATATTATCTATTCCATCTAAATATCTAACTGTATTTTGGTACCCATGAAGCATCCTCACTTTATTCCCCCTTCCCTGCTATCCTTCCCAACCTCTGGTAACCATCATTCTACTCTCTGACTCCATAAGATCAATTGTTTTTAATATTTAGCTCCCACATATGGATGAGAACATGCAAGATTTTTCTTTCCATGCTTGGCTTATCTCACTTAACATAGTGTTCTCCAGTTCCATTTTCATCCTGCAAATGGCAGGATTTAATTCTTTTTATGGCTATGTAATATTTCATTTTTTGTATGTATCACAATTTCTATATCCATTCATCTGTTGATGGACGTTTAAGTTGGTTCCAAATCTTGGCCATCATGAATAGTGTTGCAACAAACATGAGAGTATGGATATCTTTTTGATATACTGAATTCCCTTCTTTTGGATATATACCTAGCAGTGAGATTGCTAGATCATATGGTAGTTATATTTTTAGGTTTTTGAGGAGCTTCCATACCATTCTCCATAGTGTTTACACTAATTTACACTTCCACTAACAGCGTACAAGGGTTCCCCTTTCTCTGCATTCTTGCCAGCATTCTGTGTAGAAGTTCTCTAAACAGAAAAGAAACAAAGAAGGAAACTTGGAATATCAGGAAGGAAGAAAGAACTTGGAAAAAAAATGTAGGTAAATAAAATAGACTTTCCTGTCTGCTTCTCACGAGTTTTCACTTGATGCAAAAAGTTTACAGTCTGGTGTGGTTCTTAATGCATATAAATGAAATATTAAAACAATTGTATGCTTAAACAGGAGAGGGTAAAGGGATACAAAAGTAGGTAAATTTTCTATACAATTTACCATCAAACCACATGAGGGTTAGGGGTGCTGCATGTATCAAGTTTATGTTCCATTTTATTTATTTAATTATTTGCTTGTTTGTTTGTTTGTTTGAGATAGGGTCTCACTCTTGCTCTGGCTAGAGTGCAGTGGTGTCATCATAGCTCACAGCAACCTCAAATTCCTGGGCTCTCCTGGGCTCAAGCCATTCTCCTTGCTGAGCCTCCTGAGTATCTGGGACTACAGGTTCAAGCCAGCATGCCTGGCTAATTTTTCTATTTTTTGTAGAGATGAAGTCCCGCTCTTGCTCAGGCTGGTCTTGAAGGCCTCAAGCAATCCTCTCACCTCATCCTCCCAAAGTGCTAGGATTATAGGTGTGAGCCACTATGCCTGGCCTTGTTCTGTTTTTATTTTTTTTTAATTTTTTATTTGTTCTAATTTATGAGATACATATAAAATTTTGTTAACATGTATAATGTGTAATGATCAAGTCAGGGTATTAGAGTGTTCAGCACTCGAATATAATACATTTTTGTTAACTGTAGTCACTCTACTCTATCAAACATTGAATTTATAGCTTCTACATAACTGTATGTTTGTACCCTTCAACTCACTTCTCTTCATCCTTCCCCACTACCCATCATCCTTCCCAGTCTCTGTTGTCTGTCTTTCCACACTCTACCTCCATGTGATCAAATTTTTTAGCTCCCACATATAAGCGAAGACATATGATATTTATCTTTTTGTGCTTGGCTTATGTCACTTAAGAGAATGAACTCCAGTTTCATCCATACTGTTGCAAATTACATGATTTCATTCTTTTTTATGGCTAAGTAGTATTCCATTGTGTATATATACCAAATTTTCTTTATCCATTCATCCATTCATTGTTGAACACAATATCTTTGCAATTGTGAATAGTGCTTCAATAAACATGGGAGTGCAGGTATCCCTTTGATGTATTGATTTTTTTTCCTTTGTGTAGATACCCAGTGGTGTGATTGCTGGATCATATGGGCGTTTTATTTTTAGTTTTTTGAGAAATCTTCCTACTGTTTTCCATAGTGGTTGTACCAGTTAATGTTACCATCAACAGTGTATAGAAGTTCCCATTTCTCTGCATCCTTGCCAACATCTGTTATTTTTTGTCTTTTTTTTTTTTTTCTTTTGAGACAGAGTCTCGCTCTGTTGCCCAGGCTACAGTGAGTGCCATGGCATCAGCCTAGCTCACAGCAACCTCAAACTCCTGGGTCCAAGCAATCCTTCTGCCTCAGCCTCCCAAGTAGCTGGGACTACAGGCATGCGTCACCATGCCTGGCTAATTTTTTCTACATATATTTTTAGTTGTTCAGAGAATTTCTTTCTATTTTTAGTAGAGACGGGGTCTCACTCTTGTTCAGGCTGGTCTCGAACTCCTGACCTTGAGTGATCCTCCCACCTCGGCCTCCCAGAGTGTTAGGATTTTACAGGTGTGAGCCACAGCGCCCGGCCAATTTTTTGTCTTTTTAATCATGGGCATTCTGACTGGAGTAAGATGATATCTCATTGTGGTTTAGATTTGCATTTCCTTGATGATGAATGATGTTTAGCATTTTCTCATATAACTGTTGGTCATTTTTATATCTTCTTTTGAGAAATGTCTATTCATATATTTTGCCTACTCATTAATGGGATTTTTTCCTATTGAATTGTTTATATATTCTGAATATTCGTCCGTTGTCAGAAGAATAACTTGCAAATATTTATTCCCATTCGTCAGGTTGTCTCTTCACTCTTGATTATTTCTTTTGCTGTGCAGAAGCTTTTGTGGTTTAATTAAGTCCCATTTTTCTATATTTGTTTTTGTTGCCTATGCTTTTGAGGTTTTAATCATAAATTTTTTGCCTAGACCAATGTCCAGAAGACTTTTCTCTAGGTTTTCTTCTGGTATTTTTATAGTTTTGGGTCTTACATTTAAGTCTTTAATCCATTTTGAGCTGGTTTTTGTATATGGTGAGAGATGAGTCCAGTTCCATTCTTCTGCTTATAGCAATCCAATTTTTCCAGCACTATTTGTTGAAGAGGGTGTTCTTTCCCCAGTGTGAGTTCTGTTGACTTTGTTAATGATCAATTGGCTGTAAATATGTGGCTTTATTTCTGGGTTCTCTAGTCCATTGGTCTGTGTGGTTATTTTTATACCAATACCACGCTATTTTGGTTAGTATAGCCTTATAATATATTTTGAAATCAGGTAATGTGATGCCTTCAGGTTTATTCTGTTTGCTTAGGATTGCTTTGGGTATTTGGGCTCTTTTTTTGGTTCCATATGAATTTTATGATTGTGTTTTCTGATTCTGTGAATAATCACCTTGGTATTTGGATATGGATTGCATTGAATCTATAGATTGCTTTGAGAAATATGGTCATTTTAACTATATTAATTCTTCTGATCCATGGACATAGGATTTTTTTTCCCATTTGTTTGTGTCATCCTCAATTTCTTGCATCAGTGTTTTGTAATTTTCCTTGCAGAGATTTTTTACCTTGTTGGTTACATGTATTCCTAGATATTTTATTAATATTCATAGCTACTGTGAATAGATGCCTTCTTAATTTCTTTCTCAGTTAGATCATTTTTGGTATATAGAAATGCTATAATTATTGCACATTGATTTTGTATTTTGCGTCTTTACTGAATTCATTTATCAAATGTAAGAGTTTTTTGATGGCATCTTTAGGTTTCTCTAAATATAAAATCATATTGGCAACAGCAGTCATACCAAGAACCAAATCAAAGATTCAATCCCCTTCACAATAGCAACAAAGAAAATAAAGTACCTAGGAATATATTTAACTAAGGAAGTAAAAGACCTCTACAGAGAGAACTATGAGACATTGAGGAAGGAAATAG